>JAOXJP010242234.1:0-23038 GCA_025762735.1 Platanus orientalis | reverse complement strand
GACACTGGGGCCACCAAGCATATCTGTTGTGACAGAGATGCTTTCACCTCCTACAAGGCTGTAGGAGATGGTGAAAAGGTGTACATGAGAAACTCAAACACTTCTTCTATTGTAGGAAAATTGACAATCGAATTAAAGCTCACATCTAGAAAGATTCTAGAGCTAAAGGACATCCTCCACGTAACTGAAGTACGATGTAATTTGATTTCTGGAGCGTTACTGAATAAGGCAGGATTGAAGCTTACTTTTGAGTATGACAAAGAATGGGGTCTTTGTTGGGAAGGGATATTGTAATAAAAACTTATTTATACTAAATGTTTTAGAATTAATAAAGAATGTTGTGTCTTCTTCTGTTTACCTTATTGACTCATTAAGTATGTGTCATGGTAGGTTAGGACATGTAGGATTGTTCTATGTAAAGAAGATGTAACAGTTAGGACTAATTTCAAATTTAATTAATGATGAAACATATAAATGTGATATTTTTGTAGAATCAAAACATACTAAAAAGAAACCTCCAGTAGAAAGAAAAACTGAATTACTTGAACTTATACATAGTGACTTAGGAGATTTAAAAAATCATGAAACCAGAGGAGGAAAGAAATTCTACATAACTTTAATAGACGACTACTCACGTTTCACTACTCTTTATTTGCTTAGAAATAAAGATGAAGCTGAGAAAATGTTCATAAAATACAAAATAGAAGTAGAAAACCAATTAGAAAATAAAATTAAAAAACTAAGAACTGATAGAGATAAAGAATATGACTCCAACCTATTTAAGGGTTATTGTGAGTCATACAGCATTATACATGAAACAACTGCACCCTATGACACCAGAGTCAAATGAGGTTGCAGAATGTAAGAATAGAACCTTAAAGAAAATAATGAATGCCATGTTAATTAGTTTAGGTTTACCTCTAAACATGTGGGGGGAAGCAATTCTCTCTTCCTGTCATTTACAGAATAAGATACCTTATAAGAAAACTGGTAAGACACCATATGAACTATGGAAAGGATATATGTCTAACCTTAAATACTTAAAAGTGTGGGGATGTCTAGCCAAAGTAGGATTACTTAATCCTAAAAAGAGGAAACTATAACAAAAAAAATGATTGTGTCTTTATAGGCTATGCACATAACAGTGTAGCGTATAGGTTTTTGGTACTTAGAACTGAAAATAATATTTTAAAACCAAATACAATAATAGAATCAAAGGATGCCGAATTCTTTGAAAATATATTCCCAGTGAAGAATAGAACTCCAAAAAACCAAATTAAAGAAGGTATACAAGCTGATAAAACAATAGAAAAAGAAAAAGAATTAGAACCTAGAAGAAGTAAAAGAGTAAGAAAAGCAACAGATTTTGGTGATGATTTTGTCACATATCTGTTGGAGCACAAATTACTTTTATATGAGTAAATATGCTATATGGTGGATGGAGATCCATTTACTTACAAACAAGCTGTAATCTCACCAGATGCTACCTTTTGGAGGGAAGCTATAAGCAATGAATTAGAGTCCATAGTAGCTAATCAAGATCTCCCTCCAGCCACTAAGGCTATAGGAAGTAAATGGGTTTTCAAGAAAAAAGTTAAAACTTGATTGAACTATAGATAAGTTTAAGGCAAGAATAATGGCTTTAGGTAACAGATAGAAAAAGGGAGTAGACTATTTTGATACCTACGCTCCTGTTACTAGAATAACAACCATTAAGGCATTGATAGCTATAACATCAATCTATAAATAGGTTGTGCACCAAATGGATGTAAAAACTATATTCTTAAATGGTGATTTAGAGGAAGAAATATATATAACTCAACCTGAAGAATTTGTGGTCGAAGGACAAGAGCATAAAATATGTAGACTTGTTAAATCAATTTATGAAATAAAACAAAAGCCAAAACAATGGCATAAAAAGTTTGACAAAACACTTGTAGGAAATGGGTACAACATTAATGATTCAGACAAATGTGTGTATAGCAAGTTTTCTGGGAAAATTGGTGTAATAATCTGTTTGTATGTCGATGACATGTTAATCATAGGTACCAACTTAGAAGTGGTTAAAAACACTAAGAAGTTCCTAGGATCTAAGTTTGATATGAAGGACCTAGGGGAAGCAGATGTAATTCTATGAATTAAAATCTATAGAACAAATAAATGATTAATGTTGAATCAATCACACTATGTAGAAAATGTATTAAAGAAGTTTGACCACTTTAATGAGAAACCAGTGCAAACACCTTATGATAGTTGTGTGCACTTAAAGAAAAACAGAGGACAATCAATTGCACAGAAAGAATATACACAAATAATTGGATGTTTAATTAACTTAACTAACAACAGCAGACCAAATATAGCATATACAATAGGGAGACTAAGTAGGTATACATTTAACCCTAATGAAAAACACTAGACTGTTATAAAGCAAGTCCTAAAGTACCTTAAGGGTACTACTGATTTGGGTTTATTGTATAGTGGTGTTCCAACAGTACTTGAAGGGTACTGTGATGCAAACTGGATTTTTGATTCTGAGGATTCGAAATCCACTAGTGGTTATGTTTTTACATTAGGCGGTGGTGCGATTTCATGAAAATCAACAAAGCAAACATGCAAGGCTATGTCAACCATGGAGGCCGAATTTATTGTCTTAGAGAAGGTAGGTAGTGAAACCGAATGACTTAGAAATTTGTTGGCAGATGTTCCTCTATGAACAAAACTGGTACCGTCGGTGTCTTTACACTGTGATAACTAAGCTGCAATTACTCGAGCAAATAACAAAAACTATAATGAAAAAAATAGGCATATACGCCTAAGACATAATGTGGTGAAGTAGTTAGTTGGTGATGGGGTTATATCCCTAAACTATGTGAGGTCAGAGAAGAATTTAGCAGATCCTCTAACTAAACCACTAACTAGAGAGTTAGTGATGAAGATTTCGAGGGGAATAGGGCTTAAGCCTAAATCATGAGTTGATAGTGATGGAAACCCGACCTATGTGATTGGCGATCCCATGAAATAGGTTCATATGGGTAAAAACAAGTCATTAGGCAACTTGAGAGGCACTGTTATTTATGTCCATCCTTATGGTGTAGATTGCAAACTGCAATGTAATAAAGATGAGTCTTTGAACTCTTAATGGATATATAGCTTTTATGGGTGGTGTATTTAATTACAGAACACATTTGATAGATTCACTTACTTGAGTTTGGGGGTGGGGCCGCCTCCTATGAGAACTTGGGCTAGTTCTCTAGAGCACTCATGAGCATCCAGGTATGATGCATGGCCAAAATTGTGCCCGGGTGATAGAACAACGATGAAATATTGAGTATGAGATGTGGATGACCATCTTAGTTGATTCATGATTAAGGAGGGGTTTAGTTCATAGGACTATGGTCAAATAGATCTTTATGGATCGTGAGTTGTCATACTTAGGATTGGTTCATAGTCTTTCAACACCAATTCCATTGCATCTCTAACTATAGACCTATAGTGGTTATTTATTGTGGTATTATGAATTTATTTTAAATCTTGTGGGAGATCATTATATTTGAATTATATTTAAGATTCAAAATGAATCATTTGTGCATTATGGGATGTTTAGTTGTGTGGACCAAATAGACCTACATAAGTTACTTAAGCCCATGAATGTGTTAAAAGATTTGGAGGGAACTTTGAATGAAATGTTTTATTTAAAGTTTTAGTGTCTTCCTCCAAAACAAACTACAACGACCCAACTCCCAAAGGCTTTTTTGCTTTAAAAGTTTAGTCCCACATGGGAAGTGGGGAACCTTAAACTCCACCTTCTAAGTAAATGCAAGACCTCAAGGGGTAATGGGGTTGAAAATGAGAGAAGTTGGAGTTGTTTATTTGTATCACGCGTTTGCGTGTCGAATCGAACAGAGTCGAGCCGGGTCGGGTGGTGGGTGTGGGTTACACGAATTAATTTATTTAAATGTTAAATATATATTTTAATTAATTGGTTGCTTAATTAGTCGTTACATTATATGGTAATATGTTATTGGCATGTTATTGATATATTCTATAATCAAATGGATTGATGAGGATTAATTATGAGTTTAATGTTTTCTAAAAGAGCCTAGTTCTTTATGGAAAGTTTGGGTGTAATTGATCATTCGAGGAGAATGAAGAAATACACAGAAAATATTCCATGTGAATTAGTCTTTTCCTTCTTCGTTCACTATTGGTTTCTTTCTGATTCAAATTGGTTTTCATATATATTACTCTATTGGCACTGTGGGGTCTCCCAGAGATGTTGGTGTTCTTGGAGGTGATCGTCGATCAAGCCTATCGTACTTGTGACAGGTCAACGAATATCATTTTAAGGACAACGTTCTATACGTGCTTAATCACCAACCGATTAGTTGTCTTTAACTTATTTAATTTGTAGATATTGATTCTATACATACTCTGTTGGATTGCATTTGTTACATACCAGAGAATCTGAGTTGATACATATTAGGTACTGTTGGTACCTACACTTCACAATTTCATATTTGTTATTGCCATCATTTGCTTCTCTCGGATATTGAATTACCTTACTACTTGAAGAAATACGTTTCAGTGTTACTACAAACTTATTTACTGTTTATATGTTAACCCCTGGTGCAAGCCTATTGCAATCGTAAACTTGCTTGTTTCTCTCCCAATTGTCCTAACACTAGTATCGCTACATCATACATATCCTTAACTAAGTCAATATATCAACTTGGGACCTGTTTTTTATCCAAAACTCACCAAATGATCTCACTTAGTACCTATCATGTCTTTTCTTGCAGAGGATTTGGTTGGACAACTTAGAGAGTGGCTAAAGTTGGAATGACATAAAGGCCGACACATCAGTGCCAAAAAGTGAAAACCATCCCCCAAATAAGTGTATATCACTTTTTCGGTGCTGATGTGTCAGCCCTAATGTCATTCCAACTTTAGCCACTCTTTAAGTTGTCATACCTAATCCAATCTCGAATTTTCTAAGTCAATAAAGACAATGTGAAGATCTTTTTTTCTTTATACTTTTTCATCAATCATTGAAGTAGAAAAATAATTTCAACTGTTGATTTCTTGTGCATAAATCCAAACTGATTTTCAGATATTCTAATTTCAAGAAATAGTCAATGCTCAATCACTCTCATAACATTATATAGGTAATACATGTTTTCTAAGAATCTGTTATAATAACATGCATAGCCTGAGGGAGTAGAGCTCATGAATTGGAGCTCAGATTGTGTGCGCATAAGTCGTGTGCACACACCAGCAGCAGGCACATCAGCACTGAAAAGTGACTTACACTTTTTAGGGCGTGCTAACTCTTCGGCACTGATCTGTTCACCCCTGGTGGTGTGTACGCATGGTGTGCAATCCGGAGCGCATGAATTGATAGTGCCAAATGTGCTAATCGGGATAGTTTTGGCTCAAAAGTCACTAAAAATGATGTGGGAACGAATCTTGTGAGAACTGTGGAAACGGCATCAAGGTGTGGACACATCAGCGCCGAAAAGTGATAAATGCCCCCCAAAAAGTGCAAATCACTTTTCAGTACTGATGAGTCAGCCCCTCTGGTGCTGTTTTCATGGTTCTCACGAGATTCGTTTGCACATAATCTAAGCCCCTCAAAAGTCATTCGAATGGTAAACCATCCGTGTATGACAAGGAGAGGAGAGGACACATTATAAACGTCCAGGGTTCTCAAATTGCGAGTGTCGGGCCTATCCAGGCCAACCATAGCATGCTGTGGTCGTAGCCCAGTATTTAATAGCTTATGATGTCTATTCTGAGCCCCCAGGCCAGTTTGTCGTGTCTCGACTCATGAACCCCTAGATGAGACAATTTGAAAACCAAAAGATATGATAGAATCACTAGCCATGCCCAAATGAAGTGAGGCCTTAAGAGTTAGATCCACGCCCAAATAATACAGGCTATAGGCCAGTAACGCCCCAAAAAACATTACTGTTCCTTGGACACAAGGATACTAAATTATGCCATCCAAACTTTCCAACCATAGACTAGAAACCAGTAACGGCCCAAAAAACATGGAACATTCCTTGGGCACAAAAATTCCATATAAACTGGTTTGGATTTTATACTCCGACCCCTAACTTCCGCCAAGGGTCAAACGGATGGGCAGAAACATCAGTGCCGAAAGTGATTTTCACTTTTTGGGGGCAAGTGAATCACTACTGACTGATGTGGCAGCCCCTTAGGCCGAGGGTAAAAAAGCCTCGCCACATATAAACAATCCTAGCACTCCAATGTCTGAAGGAAGCTAGAGCTCCATAAATTTTGTTCATGTTAAGCCAAAGCTGAAGGGTGTCATCCTATAATTTGATCCCCACCTCCGGCAGTCTCGTCAAACAAGGGTTAATCGGCAGCTACAATATGTACAAAATTACAAATACTGGCAATGTATCGGAGGACACCAAATGCAAAGTTTTTACAGCCTGAGGGTAGTACATGTAAGCATTTGTTTAAAGCAGTCCCTTCAACCCAACAAAAGAGAACATAACCAGAAACACCATAGAACCTAGCTACGAAGATGACACAACATAGATACAGCACATATTCACAATGTTTGAAATCCTGCCTAAAGAAAAGAGAGCAATCTTTTACAGTTTCATACCCAAAAGTTGATGGTGCTCCACCTCAAAAACCATAACCACCATCAGCAAAGGCCACCACATCCAAAAACCATGTTAAATATGCAGCCTACAATGACTCACAGGAGTTTCCTTGGTCGTCCACGAGCTCTGCCTCTGAGTGTTACCCTTCCTTTCGGTGGAGTAGTTTTCAACAGGGTCAGGGGAACCACATCTTCAACAACCCGAAAGATGCGAACGTTGATGATAATATTGTTCAGGTCTCGACCAACAAGTTCAAACAAACACACATCACCTTCTTCCAAGTTGTTTTGAAAAACAAAAATAGACCACCCACCTGTAAACGCTCCAGTAGATCCTCTATAAGTGCTATATTGAAATCTTACATGCCATTTACTCTCCTCTATGCAAAGAATGACATCTTGATTACTCTTTGGGAAATGGCTCACAACAAAGCCACGAGGAATTGTCTGCACAAAGAATTAGTTAAACTCGATTCTGTAAATTCCATATTCCAACACATTCTAAACTTATGAACAATTCAAACAAGGATTAAAGCACCCCGATAATATTGATTATCAAAGCAGAGCTACCGAATTTCGACCCTTTTTTTGAGAATTCCAAACAATTCAGGATAGAAACATATTCAAGCAACAGACCATCATTACAGAAATCAAAACAATGATTAAATTCGTGGGCTTGTTAGATAAACAAATTTATCCCTCACACAACAACTTTCTCCATCATAAAATCTAATTGTTGTTTGGGTAGGAAATATTCTAGCAAAAATGGATTACAAGTCATCCTTCCTAAGGTGTGTTTTCCAATTTCCGGAACACTTGATCAGTACAATGTGTACTAAAGGCATGGTGGTATTTTGTTTCAACCAATATGTTAACACACCACAAGAAGCCATACCTACACTATATTATACTGAGTACAAGTTAACTAAAAGCTTACCATGAAAAATCTCTTGTAAACATGGGTAGGTTGCATAACAACCAAGAAACTATGATCAGAAGAAGCTGCACTAGCCAGCTGATGAGCTCTCTCCATCTCTGCTTTAGTTACCGGTCTTCTATTTGATATCAATTGAAGACTATATGATGGATAGAAGTTGAGCTGCGCCTCATCACCTGAGGAATCTTCCAATCATAACAAGAAAGGTGTGAAATTTTCAGTATATATATATATATATGCCAATATGTTCATGTGAATGGATTAGAAAACAATAATTAACTTCTAATCTCAACATACGTAGGAAACAAAAACAATGTATATACTCCATGTCAGGATGGGGCGAACACTTCTTGCCTTGGTGATAGACATGATATGTAATATCCCACACATCACCTAACAAGGAGGGATTTCTATGCTTATATCCAAGCCTCCCTCACTTGGTTTGATGCGTTTTTTGGGAGAACAGCCTCTGTTGGGACTCCTCAAGAACAAAACCAGGGTAAGAGAGTGGCCCAATGTTGAAACACTCAATACCAGGCAATATCAAACCAAGATTGTACCGGATCGGTACAATTGGTATAATAGCCAGATCCGCTACATGGTGTGCACATGTGGTCGTGTGGCCCTCAAGGGGGTGGATTGTAATGGGTTGATATCCTCTGCGACGTGAAGATTTACGCGGGGCTTGGAGCAACCATTCATGGGGCTCCAAGTAAAAGCAGGTAAGGGCTTGGAGCCACCATTCAGTACCTGCCTTCACCTGGAGCGTCACCTAACGAGGAAGGATTTCTGTGATTATATGTAAGCCTTCTCAACTTGGTTTGAGGCTAGAAAAACAAAACCGGAACCAAACAATATCAAGCCAAGGCTGGGCCGGGTCCTTACATAGTAAATTATTGACCCCATAAGATGAACTTACTACAGAAGATTCACATATTACAGAAGAAGATTCCCTGCTTAAACCCTTCATGGGGTTCCTAAATCTTGACCCAGTGGATCATTCCCACTTGCTCTGCCAATGGCAGGAAGGACTGCTGCTCTCAATCTCATATTTGGCATGTGTATTCCTCTACATGTTTCGTTACACAAGTTAAGAGTCATACCAGATGGCTTAGGTTCTTCCCTCCTAGATTTCCGCTTGGCGGAGACAGGTACATTACCCTGACTCCCTCGTCCTCCAACATTTGCATAAGCTTGAGAGGAATTAAACTGAGAAGATGGTTGTGTTGGTTTCGGCTTCCTCCTTCTAAGCTTCGTTGATGAAGTACTTCTTGTAACTTTATGCGGAGGGGAAGGCATGACTTCCACAGAGTCTTCCCTTGTTCTTCTCGTCACATGGCATCCACAGTTGTCCGCAAAATAGGAACTCTCCTTCTCACAGAGGCTTCCTTGGTCGAATATTGAAACATCGAAACGTGAGTCCCCATTGTATCTGAAGATTAAGAGATTGCCCACTTCCAGACCATGATCTTTTACAAATTCTAACCATCCACGTTCAAAAAACAAGCCATCCTGAGTTTTCATTAATTCCACATTCCAAGTCCGCCCACTAGGACCTTTGAGAGAGACGGCACGGGAGAGGTCTTCCTTCAAGTTCAGAACGAACTTACTCGGAATGCTCTGCAAAAAAACGTGCAGTCTTAGAGAGAGAGGGAGAGAGAGAGAGAGGGAGAGAGGAGTCTATACGAGCTTTCAACACTTACAAACTGAAGACGGAATCCCTCGAGCAGAACCCGAAAAAACTGCTGCGACTGAAATTTGGTCCAATAAAGGTATTCGTCGCGCTGTCTGCAATTGTCGCACTTTTCCCCCATTTATTTCCACTGTTCTGAAGAGAGAATATGAGAAAATGAGATAAACCCAGGAATCTGAAGGGTGGGAGGCAGTGAAGTAAAAAAAAAAAAAAAAACAGCTTTGAGAATATCTTTGCTTTATTATTATTATTTTTTTGGTTGAAAGACCTTCTTACTGTCATAGTTGCAAAATTGAAACAATTTGGTCCTGTAAATCAAGTCATTGAATCAAAGAGAGATCCACCCAAATACATATTTGTAAGCAGATGGAATTTTTGAGGAAAAACAAACGAAAATAAAAAAATTTACCCTTTCAATACGTTTAGAATCTACATTTGATACACCAAAAAAAAATTACATATTTGAGGCAAGGAAAAACAATAATGGGTGAAAGGGTGAGAAGAGATACCTTATAAGCATCAGCTTCTCCTTCCTTCCTTGCTTCCCAGCCGAGATCACGATGTGAACTCCTTTTCCAAATTAAAAAGGCAATGGATTTAATGTTTCCGTGGAAGAGTTGGACGGGTGTTTTAATTCAATGTATTGCACTCTCTCCCAAGTTACAACGCCTTTCTTCTCCTCCCTTCAATTAGATGAGACAAACCAGGTTTGGCGCGCGTCTACGAGGCACCATCGCAGAAATAGTTCCCGCCCTGGGTTTAGATCCTGTCATGTCTGCGTATGTCCGTCAGCACCTGTTTACCCGCCAAGTGCACGGTTTGACAGAAAAAGATGTGCATAATTTATGTATAACCATTTTTTTATATCAAATCGTACATTTTAATTATATAAGAGGACAAAAGTAAACACGACAGCACCCTTTCTCGTTCCCCTAGATCACTGGCTTGAATAATGGGAAGGTATCAGACCCTTACCGATCATCTTGACATGTGGCCTGACAGTAAGTCTTTACGTCAATACATATGGGTCAATAGAGGGTATTGAGACGAATACACAGTGAATAAATACCTGTATATTTATTAATATATATTTTTTAGACTTCGGATCAGACTGGAGATGATGTGAACAAAATACTAAAATGATTTTGTTGTCTTGGACTGAACTGCCGAAATCAGTAACGAAGATCGAAGAATCATAAAATAAATAAAAAATGGAAAGGATTTTCTACACCCATTAAAGATTTAGAATCATCTCCAGTCTGAATGGACAAGTACAACACCATTACCAATAAGTGTGTGACATGTGGTCTGATAGAGGGTGTTTAAGTCAATACACATGGGTCAAAGGAGGGCATTAATGTAAATACACAATAAATAAGTACTATGTATTTATTAATACACCTTTTGTTAGACATCATGTCACATTGTGAAAAGAGACTGGAGTGATACATGTCCATTCAGACTGGAGATGATTTGAACTCATGTCTCAACGCAACTTCAATATTCAGTTGGGCGGAAAAGATTAGGTACGAGAGGAGGACACTCTAGCTCTAAACCACCCAAGCATCGGTTGGTGCGGTGACTGGGTCGTCGGGCTCGACAAAGGCGAAGTGAACGATGGTGGTGGCAATTAAGAGCACGCCCACACACATCACTCCATACAAATGTCTACTCAACCTGCCTAAAAGCCCCCCTTCTGATGATGATTTCTCCATATCTCTCTCTCTCACTCCGCGCCGCTGTCGCCTCAATAGTTCACACCTGTTTGTTGTTTGAACTGAGAAACTGTTGAAGAGATCGGTTACCTTTAAAAATAGATGACCAATCACCCCCATACAAGAAAGAAATAAGAGGAGATTTTTTGGCTTTTGTTAAAAAAAAAAAAACCGATGGCTGGCCTTACAAAACCCACGACAGCCGCTGGAATGTGGAAACCATATGCGGATTCTCTATGGATTATTTGTCCTTTTCTCACAAAGCCACTTTCTCCTATGAAGGGGCCTTCCTCCCTAGAGAGAATCATGTAAATACTAGGTGGGGTATGGGTGTTAATGTCAAATCAATCAGTTCAGATCAAACGTTAGAAGCCACTAATACTTCATGATCCTTGTCAAATCAGATTCCTGCTATGCAATGGCCCGATCTGGCCTGACTGCAACCCCACATGACCATGTCGCCAGTGTTGGACCTGGCCCAGACGATCAGGAATTTCTTAAAGGCCTGCAACCTGGCGTGGACATCATATAAAAGTTTAGGCCCGGCTCTTCGAGTCTAAGCTTGGGCCAGGCCTTTTTAGGCCATTTCTTGTGCTGGACAAGGCCGGGTTTGGGCTGACCCAGCTTTATGCACAGCCCTACGCACATTCAAGACAGGGATCTCTGCTGTAAACAGCTTCAAGCTCTCCCTGAGAACACATGTCCTGAATCATCAAATTGGTTATGACCCATCCAAGAAAGGCCGCCGGGTCAAATTCAATTTGAAATGGTGTGCTATGGATCCACCTGAGAATCATTACTGCTTTCAACTGAATCCTCAACAATGTTAATGACTCAAATGAAAAAACAAAGCAAAATTTTACATGTATTATTCACACAGAATACACATTTTACATACAGAAATAGATGAGAGTTTCAATTTTGGCATTTCCATTCGAGAAAAAACCAATTAAAAAGGGAAATGTTTCAAGGTCGTAACGATAAAATAAAAAAAAAAATCACTTCGTGCCGCTATCCTGGCCCATTGTTGTCATCCTCTCTGCCTCCTCCGATAGGTCATCATCATCTGGCAATGAATGTATAAACTTTTGCCTCAGTAAACCAATCTTCGTCGGTTTATTTACCTCCTCTACTCTTATCAAAGGAAAAATCTGCAACACCGATATTAATTTCGTGTTGAGTTCGGATAGCCCGAGGTGCTGGTGGAAGATGGGTGGAGCTCAGCTCAATAGACTCTCTCTCTTGTTGCCCTACAACTTGGTGCCCAACATGGTGGGACGAAGAGCCATCCGCCTGGTAGAACCTCGGCGAAGGGTCTCCTTCGCCGTCCCAACGATCGTCGAAATTGGAATTTCTTGGAGATGCTAGTGGGCTATCGGCCTCGTTTCGGTAGTGGCGCAATAGATGAACTGGTGACATGCCATGGGTGGGAGTTGTTGGCCTACTGGACATTGGTGTCACCGTCCCCGACTGCCGGTTATGTTTTATGTGCTTCTTTGCTGTGTGGTGCCATTGTTTTAGAGCTGTAGCCACTCTATCGTTGAAGATGGTGGGCTTCATGTTGGAACCCATCTGTTCATACATTACCAATTGTCAGAAGAACTGTTCACTGTTCCACTGAAATCAAGGATTAAGTAGATTTAACAGCATTAACTTATTTCTTCACCTGTGTCACCAAGGCGTAGAGAGGGAGAGTTACGTAGCTACATAGGAACTGAATGAGAATCCTGATCAAACATCACCGTTGCATGGTATCAGATAATATTTCCCTTTGGTTTTTCAATAATTAATAGAACAAAAAGGTTACATGGCTTAATTGAGGTACATAAAATCTAGCAAAAGTTTTTAAGACAAAGTTTTTATCCACAATGGGAGGGAGGACTGGCAATGGGGGTAGCAATTCCTGACCCGCCCCGAAAACCCACATGGTAGTGGGTTGGTTTGTCTCAACCCAGTTCAAATTTAGGTTGGGTTCGGGCTGGAAAGTTTTAAACCGACTGGATTGACCCTACACTCCTTCAGGTTAGGGTTGATAATTGTAAACATGGTTGAAATCCGGGTCAGGTTTGCAGAAGGCATTTCCTTACCCGACCCGACCAGCCAGCCAGTATAATGATCTAGACGATCCCATTTTGGAGGGTGCAAAGTTTCAATCATTGGATTGATGGTCCATAACAATGGGAATTTATCAAATTCGTGTAACGATTAGACTCACCCCATTGAGATTCTGATAACTATATCTTCCGTGTGATCGTGGTAGCAAGATTTAAGCCCGAATTCGTACTGTAAACGAGATGGAAAAAACAGAGTTTGTGTTAGAAGAGGGCATCAAACTTAATAACATGTAGAATTAGTTTCAGAACTGAATGATTGGGTTCAATGGCCTTACCCAAGTCCATGCAAAGAAAGCGAGCTGAAACGCATTCTGCAGGTGCAAAAGAAAGCATTGGAGCAAGGTAAGCACAAAGGCATGGTGAGGTGCTCATACTATACTATGAGAAGCTTATGTAGATAATAGATGTATGGGCAAGTACCTGGAAGAGAACGAAGTGGATGAGATAGAGAATGAGGCGAGGGCGGTGGAACCAGAAGAGGTCATCACCCGGCTCAACCACTGGGACACCCTTCACAACCTCTCCCCTCGCTTGAATCCTCAACCCCATTTTCGTGATGATCACCTGTAGCTTTGTCCCCACCAAGAGAATGATCTGCACATGTGTAAATCAAGTGTCAGATCCAACTTCTGGGCCCACAAAAAGATAATAAATGAGACAGAAAAAAATGTGTAGGAATGATGCTTACAATTAAAGGGATGAAGGGCAGCCATAGATAAGAGTACCAGCCTGTCCACAGTAACACCAGTTTAGTCAAACAAGTACAAATGGGGAACTTTAAATATCTAGGCAGTTTGAATGTCGGAATTATTCACATTCAGGGGACCATCTAGACAAAAACAAAACAAGGGTCACGTCTTGGATGGGCCAGGGCTATACCGGCTAAGAAGCAATCATCTCTGAAAGAATGGGACCAAGTTCATTGAGTGTGGATGGAGATAAGGGATGATTTTTTATTTTTATTTTTTTTGTGAATATTACATCAACAGTTGGCAACACGAGCAGGTAACATTTTCCTCTGCCCCCCTCCCCCTATTAACTGCGTGAATACATAGAAAGAAACTACTGCTCACTACTCTCCCATCCCTCCCTCCAGAGAATTGACCCCGGGTCCTCCCAAAGGAAGACATATGCCTCAGCCACCCGAACATGGGGGCATTGGTGGAGATAAGGGATATGATGAAGTGGGATGTCTTAAATAAAGTAATTAACCGTTTCTCATAAAATCCTAAGGTGATAGGAGATATATGAGATAATATTATATTTCAACTACATTACCCTTGAGGAAGGGACACTCCTGGACAATAATTGTGTTTACCATGGGATTTGAACTCGAGACTTAAAATCTGCTATGATACCATCTTAAATTAAATAATTAACCATCTCTCCAAAACTCCTAAGGTGATAGGTGAGGAAAGAGTTAATTTACTAATTATATTTCTCATTAGCTCCTAAAACTTAAGTAGTTTTGAAATTAAAACAGTACTGTTTGCTCACCATGAGTATTGAACAATAGGAACAGCACTGCGAAGAACCAGATTATTGGACTGTTGATAACAAAGGAAAATCAAATCAATTCAAAGACATTAATGTGTGTGTGTGTGTGTGTGTGAGAGAGAGAGAGAGAGAGAGAGGTAGGTTCTTACCTGATACCCACCACAACCTTGAAATCCTCTTCAAGTGATCTCTTGATGTACTTCTGAAAATCAAACTTAGCATGGCTTTGAGGTGCCAAATGAGCCTGAAAAATCAAAAGATTTGAAGCTTGTTTAATGCATATGGATTATGGACTCCTCTGTCAAGTTCACAGTCCAAGTGAATGGCATTTAGGTAAATTCATATGATCCAACTTACAATGATGAACCCATGACGCAGTGTCAGGTAGTCAATCTTAGGAACCGATCTAAAGAACTGCCTGAAGAAACAAACCTACAATTGTGGAAATATTATAATAATGGTGTTGTCAGATTATTGGCCATTGAAATTCAGATATTAATATATAAATAAAAAAACACATTATCTTATTTGGTAAAGATAAGATCGTCATATTGAAATGGCAAATCAAAGATCCAACGTATTGAAAAAGTCAAACCTTTGTATCCAATAATATATATAGTTTTAAATTATCTTAAAGTCATTAGGCTCTTTCTAGGCCTTTAGCTATATCATGCAACGACCGTTACCCTTCATACAATAAAATTTAAAACTACTTTCTTCTAAAATAATTATATAACGGCCGGCTAATAAGCAACATATCCGGATCTATGGCACATTTGTAAAGGGTCAGGCCCATGACCCACCACGTTTCAATATCTAAAATGTTAAAAAGTCGTTGTACCAAGAATAATCTGTCCCGTCTGATCGTGATCAATCGGTGTAGTCTTATCCATGTACAGGTGGGCCCTGCTTGTTCTAGTGAGTTGCCCACTAGCTGTGATGGGAGCTCAGCCCTTGAATGGTGATTTAAGGAGTTGGGTAAGTCATCACAATTGGGTCTTTTAATTTATGGGTCCCATCAATGTTGATAGAGAAAGATGGTTTCCAAAATTTCAACTTCATGATGGAGATGATGGAGAAAGGTCATTTATTTTTGGGTAAGAATGGAGAAAGATCATTTAATATTAGTAAATTGATGGGTGGTTCCCATTAAATGGACGGCAACAGTGTCCACAAATTACAAATAAGGGTACCAGTAACATCAATGATTATCAACAATGGAAATATTAATTCATTCACAATATAACAAAACCAGAGAACAATAATAATAATAATGATAATGATAATAGTAAGTTTCAGTTCTTACGATCCAAAGAAGAAAGGGTTGCTTGCTCCAGAAGTTCAAGTGTCTTCGCCCGAATGATGTCTCCCTTGCGAACCTAAACCTTTCTGGATCTGCCAGACATAACACACACAACCCATTTTCTCTCAGGCATTTTATCAAACAATGCTGTCTTTCCGGTTTCTTTATCATGATAATATCATCGAAATTGAAAATATTGCACTCTTAACTGTTAAAGAACTAGAAAATAACAAGGACCCATTAGGCCAACTGACTAGAGACTTACCATGCGAGAACTGGTATTCAACTGTCTTTGTTTCCTTCTCCCACCGCTTCCAACTTCTCATCTGCATTCCAAATTCCAAACAAACATGAGAGAGAGAGAGAGAGAGAGAGAGAGAGAGAGAGAGAGAGAGAGAGAGAGAGAGAGAGCGACCTAAGCTCTCCCCACAGCCATGGTGACTATGCAATAGAGTACGTGAGAAACAGCTAACACAAAGATGAAGATATGAAGTTGGTGGATTCCATAGGTCGACACAAACGCAACTTTTCCCTGCAAAAGTACATTCAAACAGATCCAAAGGAAAGAACTTCATTCAGATCTCTTTCAGTTGATTTTTTTTTTTCTTTCTCAAATTCAATTTTCTACATTAATATTTATTCCAACAAGAAGGAAAAAAGAGCTAAAAATAGGTCACCCGAAGAAATTCATGGATAGAAAAAAAAAAAATTTAAAAGATTAATTCTAATTCTTGAACAAAAGAATGACAAAGTAGTGAATGAGCGTTTGTGTATGAATATGACTATCATGGTTGATTTTGAAAACAAATAGTAGACAAAGTAAACTATGGTCATACCTTGTCTGCGCATTTGTCCTCATATGCTCCGGCTAAGACACGTCGGAAGCTTCCACCGGAATCTGAAATCGAGAGAAGTTTCCGGTTGTGGTCCTCGGAGTCTTCATTATTATCCTTCTTATACAAATTAGCCTCTTTGTTCTTAGGACATGGATGCCAAGTATCTGCAATACCCTTTGGGATGCAAATATTTGCAATGGGAGCTTGTCCTACCGTTAGGAGCAAGGAAATAAATCCCAGCAGCATAAGCTCTTCATAGAAATAAAAAAGAAAAAAAAGGGTTAAGCATCTGTTAATCCATAATTCAATTTAAATTCCATCTACAAACGTGTTAATAAGATGGCCTACCTGCTTTAATCTTCTCAAGTGCTTCATAAAGAGCTTTCTTGTGCTTCTTTTCTAACCACTGCAAGGGGTGTAACAAAAAGAAGAACCCAATTGAGTTTTTCTTTTTCTAAATCTTTAAAATTCTAAGTATATATTTACTTACTTAGGCCCTGTCTGGTTGCCATGAAAAGTTGATTTTCACATGATTCTTGGCAAGATTTTATCGAGAAAATCATTTCTAAGCTGTCTGGTTGCCATGAAATTGAAGACAACCAGACAGGGCCTTAGTTCTTGAGAATATCCCAATAGCCTTACCTTTCCGATGAGATGAAGGATGTACTCGATAATAATCGAAATTACAACCAACACAAAACACACCACAGCAACCGCCCACGTCGGCGTTTGCTCCAAAGACCGAGCTTTTGTGCTGGCGGCAGCCATCCTCTCCCTGTCTTCGCCGTCTCAACAAGTCGCCGGGAAGGTAACAATAATCGAGAGACAACAGAAGCAATTGCAGAAACTTGGGACTTCGCTTGCTCTAATATGGAAATAAAATTAAAGGGTTTGGTTTGGTTTATATGAGTTTGATTTGGAGAAGATATATAAATAATGAAATAGAAGGAAGGGAAGAAGGGTCTGCGTTAGAAGACTTTGACTGTAACAAGCCGCGTGAGGAGGAGGGAAGGATTGAGTGGGTTCATTGACTGAGTAGGGTGCGTAAGCCAGTAGTCCTGATGTTTGACTTTGATCAAAAAATGGATTTATTTGATCGTTTATAACACCTGTGGGGCCCTTTAAACATTATTGGTTATTAGTTTATCACCGTTAATCACTGCCCCAGTCTCTTCCCAAACAATATTTAAAATGATTCAATGAGAACTGGCTCAGGTGAGACCCTCCTTGACTGAAGTTGGATTGGAATAAGTATTTTATTTAAGTCTCACTACCCTTTCCAATCTGACGGCAGAAATGGGTGCGGGTCAGCTTCTTTCATACTAGAATTTTTATTTTCTGCTACCAATCTACACCGTTCGATCGATGGACTTGAAAATGATTAATCATCGAGTTATACTAATAATAGCCGTTGGATCAAACATGGGTATTGGCTGAATAACGGTGATGGGTTTATGATATTTTACTTCGTTAATGGACCTTTATCATCCATGACTTGGTCTTGGAATTCTAAACACTTCACACTTTTATGGACAAAAGCTACATTCTAAAATTTTGTATTTTATTAATATGATATATATATATATTTTTTTTTAAGTAGGTAACATTGTAGCCACGTGGGTAAGATGGGATTTTCCTCGGCCGTTCTAGAAAAATGGTTTTTTTTTTTTTTTTTTTTTTTTTTTTATGCCGTGTAAATACCGGCAAGTCAGCCCATTGATTAAAATTGTTTCTTTGTATCCAATTAGACTGAGCTTGGATTATGTGCAAACGAATCTTGTGAGAACCGTGAAAACGGCACCAGAGGGGCTGACGCATCCCTACCAAAACTGATTTGCACTTCTTGGGGGGCACTTATCACTTTTTGGCACTCATGTGCCTGCACCCTGATGCTGTTTTCACAGTTCTCACAAGATTCGTCTCACCTAATTTTTGGTGAACTAGACCAAGTTGTGGACCCAAAATGGGGCTAAAAGGTTCAACAAACTGAACCGTTGTGCTGGGGTTAGGTACGGAAATCAGTTTTTCCTGATGTATTATAATGACATCAGGGGGCTGACACATCAGTGCCAAAAAGTGACTTTCGCTTATCACTTTCAATGCTGATGTGTCCACCCCTTATGTCATTCTAATACATCAGGAAAAGTTGATTTCCGTACCTAATCTTTTCCAGTTCAGTTGGGTTCAGATTGAAAATCATATTGATTTTGATGACTGGATCAATGGTCACAAGGTCTTCAGTTCTGATGTGGATCCAATTGTATTGTTTTAAATCTGGAATTGGCTAGAATAGGACATGAGTCTTGGGCTATAAACTATCCAATTGTTATATGTATTTGATTCGTATTCAATTCATTAACATCCGATTCTAATGCATCTATATCCGATTTGATTATTCAACTAAATATTCGAATATGTTGAAATTAATTTATAATTAATATTTATATTATAATATTATACGACATGCCATGTAAAATAAACATATGAATACTATAACCTTAACCGTAACCCATTTCTCATCTCCCATTCTCAATTTGAATGAAATAAAGATCTTAAGTAACCAGTCCCCTGTTCTCTCTTTGGTTCATCAATAACCTTCCATCTCTATAATTCGTAAATCCTTATTATTTTCTTAAATATCCATAAAATACTTGAATTCAACCTAATATTTGACTAAATAAACAAATACAAATATGAAAATGCCTATATCTGATTTGTATTTGACCTTGACAACCCGAACTTTCAAGCAAGGACATTTTGGTTAATGACCAGTATACCTCTTGGTAGGATGTGTGTTGCGTTGTGATTAGTTATAAGTTTCGAACTCATCAAACATGTGGTCTAAGGGAAGATACATTTCTATTTTGAGGTGATGAGACTATGGGCCAGAAAAGTTACCAAAAAAGGGATTTGTGGGCAAGAAAAATGTCTCCCACATAGGGATGAAATCATATGCGCCACGCCCCGTGACGGGCCACTCGGGGGGGGGGGGGGGCAGAATCCTCCTGAGTGTCCCATCAGGGGGGGTGTCGCACTTGATATCAGACCCCTGCATGCGTGCTGAAGTGGGCTTTTCAGCCGGCGGTCCTTGGGTCAGTCGCTGTGCCTCATCCGTGAGGTAAGGGGTTATACCCTTTAAGACCAATGAGACATTGAAGTATGGAAAGAAAGAAAAAAGATAAGGAAAAGGGATAACCACACGAGTCATACACACACGTGTAATCAACGGATGTGATGTCACCGCCTCAGTTAGATGCGTCCCTTATTTCAAAATAGAGAGGCCGGCTAGCATGGTTTATGGGGAAAGGTGGTCTCCTTACTAAGATTTTCACGATCACCACTCTATCCTCTTTCTAAGTTTCCGGGAAATCATTTTTCCTTTTCATGGTTCGTGACTTTGGAGGAAAAAAGAGGGGAAAAATTCCTTAGAGTTGTGATTCAATGAGAGTGCTTTCATGCGAAGACTTACTGCATAAGGCCGTTTTTAATGACCTTTCTGTCAACATATTTCTTAAAATTGGGGCTGCACACAGGGCCAAGGTAATTTTTTCAATGCATGGAATAAGAGGGGACTCCTTCAAAGCCGCCTTATAGGAAAATCGTTACGGCAAAGCTTCTGCACAATCTATTGATTGAGTTCATCCACAAAAATCTAGACATGAAAGTGATGGAAATCTGATTATAAAGTAGTTCATAAAAATCAAATCGAGAGGGACGTGAGATGGTGTAACTCCAAACAATCATAACTTTTGATTCTAGTATCATTTTAAGGCTTGCTAGTAGTTGTGATCGTTTTGATAAGCACGACAATAATAAGTAATTGGGCCATTGAGTCAAGGCAGAAACGACATCATTTACATAGTCTTAATGCATTTCATATAAAAGTTACTATTTTTAATCATTTCCTATTTAATATTTTATAAGAGTTTTTGAAACATAATTTGCTATAGAAATTTGTATCCAAATAATATAAGTTCAATAGTTTGTTCAAGAGGAAGATTAAATTTTTTTCATTATTTCTGGTAAATTTACAATTTTGGATAAATTAAGGTTTTGGGAACATAAAAACATTTAATGAACTAGTTATAACCTGTTTGGCAGTCACTTGAAATATAATCATTTCATTTGAGTTTCTCAAAGCATTTATAACCATGAGGTGATGATTTGTAATGAAATAATTCAAATTTAAACTGGTTTGTTAACTACAATTAGAAATGAAGTCATCTTACGTTTTTTTATAAAATGAAATGACTAATATTGTCAGGCACAAATCAGTACAAATCTAAATGGTTTCATTCCAAAACCATCCCATTGTGACTACAAAAGCCTGGAAAACTCAAATGAAATTATTGCTTTACAGGTGACTGCCAAACACAGCCTTATTGAATAAAATTAAATAAGGTAGTATTGAAAAAAGTAGAATAAATCATTGAGGTTTTCTTAGGTTTTTCTTGTTTTTCCTATTAGATTCAATGTTCTTTTTCACGAGGACCCTAATCTTCTTCTCTGTTTCTTTGCACTTAAATATTTTATAGAAAATACCTCTGTACGTCTTGCATTGATTGATTTTAGCATTTATCTCAACTACCAAATTCGGGATGATTTTTTATTTTTCGAAATAAATGTTTAATCAGGGGATGTCAAATGGAATACGGTGGGTAAGAGTTAGATGAAATTTCAAATTCCTTCTCATTTTTATTCCATATGATGTCCCCTGGTGTTCTGGACACCAAGTCCTGAATCGGACATTTGTGCCCTTTTTTTTTCATTAGCATATTGGATAATAATAAGGGTAGTTTAGTAATTAACTATCTATGCGGTCAAAGTTTTCTTAAATCAAGTCAACGGAGCTGACCAAATGTTGGGTTTAACACTTCAGTCTTTCAAATTATTGTCTAAAAAGAGCCCCACCCCACATGCACTTCATCCCCTTTTACATCTAGTTCAATTATCATATTGCCAAACACAAAATCCACCATCTAACCCATTTCAAATGGGTCGGGTAAACTCTGATAGAGCACATCCGTTGTTGCTATTTCGGAATCGGGTTTGGGTTGATCAGTCACGACCTATCTGGGCTGACTCTTACTGGTTCGGTTGTAGGTGAAGTGAACATGAGCTAGGAACCTCTCCTAATGGTAAGAATTCTTGCAACTAGGAGAGGTGGACATATACCCCCAAAAAGTGAAAATAGACAGAGTGAACATGGTTTGGATTCAGTTATCGAACCCACTTGGATCCGGTCAAACCAGACTAGCATTTTTTACCAATGCTGGGCCGGGTTGCGGGGGACACAATTGAGGTTTTGAACCCAAGTCAGTTTTAGGAAGACTCGATCGAGTCCGGTTTAGCCCGAACCTGGCTAGTGTTGATAGGTGGAGCAAGAAAGGAGAATTTGAAGTGATCGTGTGGTTTTGGGAAAAGGGGGGCCGTGGGAAAACTTGACATTGACTCCAAAGGCGGTCAATGTTTTTAACTGTCTCAAGAACTATGTCCTCGGGTTTTAATGGGTTGTCCTTGCCACCGGATTTTGTCTTACAGAAGCAGCGAGTCAAAATATCACAAATGAAATGAAAAACTCGAACCGTTTTAACCGAAAAATATGGGACATTATTCCAGTTCAATTTTTTAAACGCTTTGCCAATTGAAGACGCAAGGGGGAAGGAGTCCTTCTTGCGCCTACCAGATGGTCCACGTCTTGGCCTAGGCTCTTGACTTGGATGGATTTGTGCTCATCACGGAGGAGATTCTGAGATACAGTCCCTGTACATACTGAAAAATAAGGTCAGGGACCTAAGGCCGGCGTCTCACCGGCCTTGGGCTCTCCGACGGTCAAGTCAGGACAGTGAAAGAGAACGAAAGGAATGGATCTGCTATGTTAAAGAAAATGTTTTTTGCTTGCATGTTTTTCTCATACCTGACCAAGGAGACGAATCCCCTATTTATAGGCTCGATTCTGGATACATCCATGGTGAAAACCACGTGTCACCACCTCTGTATGTTGGTGACCCTATACCTTTGTGCGTTGCTACCCCATGCGTCTGCTCATAACTACCATCCATGCTTTCGTACGTTGCTGCCCACCTCCCATACTCTTTGCCATGCCTTTCTTCTGGCACAACTACTCCTTCTCCAAAATTGTCAGACCTGTTGCAAGGGTTAGGTGGCTTGTACCACGGCTTGTGGATTAGTTCTCGGGTGCCGCCCTGTCAGTCGAGACCCTGTTGGGGATTGTGATCCCCTCGAGTCTCTGGGTAGTTTCGGATGTCGAGTCATACAGGCATGGGTCAGGTCCCAGTTTATGAC
>JAOXJP010242213.1:0-23038 GCA_025762735.1 Platanus orientalis | reverse complement strand
AACAGGATTCATGTAGCCGACCCCAAATAGTTGGGATAAGGCTGTTTGTTGTTGTTGTTGTTGTTGTTGTTGTTTTAGGGAGGGGGGGGGTTGTTTGATAAGCTGCACAACCTGCATGCCACCTCATGGTTGTGATCCAGTATATAGACCAATTGGACAAAGGTCCAGCCCAACTCAATTGCTCATGTCATTCTGGTTTGGGCCCTTCTTGACCAAAACATGTTCTCTACCAAGCCCAACCCAAACGATTAATGCCATACACATATAGTTTTGAGGTTCCTAATGTTGATAGGTTCAACAAAGCGATAGTACACTGATGTTAAAGTCATAAAAATTAAATTGCGTCCACAAATGCAAGCCCGGACCATTTAATTGCTGGGTCCTAAGCAAACAGTTTGTGATTAAAATTTTAAGCTGGTTGACTAACTGTAACCACTGATTTATGAACTTTTATCTGATTATCCAAAATAATTCAGTCGATCAAATGGTTATTATCACTGCATCCGATTGATTCATCTAAGTTTCTTAAGGACCCATGGTATGAAAGCATGGGATGTACAAGCTTGGTCCAAAAGCTAAGTAGTTGAGCCAAAGCCTGGACCAAGCATTTAGTGGGGTCTAATCCTAGCTTGACTCTTCAAAGGCTAAAGCAAGCTGACTAATCCTAACTGATCTAAACTTTTGGGCCCGGTCATTAGTGTCAAGCAAAGTGAACGACTGCTATCAGTTCAAAATTAGCTCTAATTCAGCCCATGTATACACCATGTCTTGAAGAAAGGTCCTTGGAAGAAATCCCAACACATCAACAAAGCTCTCAACCAGAATTCACTTGTACATGAAAAGAGACATACGAAGCCTCAATGAACACCCAAATAGCCTGGATAAGTGACATGAAGAAGGTGACTATTACTTGTCATGTAAAATAATTCCATGCACTAGAAACATTGCAGTTTTGAGCTTTGTTGAGAGCTCATTCCATTGCATCATCACCTGCAGAAATAAGTAGCATCAATGACTTATAGTGAATGGAAACAAGGTTAAGGTGAAACCCCATGATTATTGTTGCAGTGCAATCTATGATGTCTGCAATGGTGGAGGTTGTGTGACCAAGACGCTGAAGGGAGGGGGGTCGAATATTAGAGGCTTGACTTACTAGTCCAATCTGGAGGAGGCAGAGCCCTTGAGTAGTGCATTGCTTATTAGACCCACTGACAAAGAGAAGATCTATGAGAAGCTAAAGCAGTAGCTGAGAAAATGGGTTTTTGGCCATGTCTTCCAAATGATGGATTCATTAAAGAGTGATGAAGCTTGGAATGAGGTTTGGTTAGAAGCGAGGGAGGGGAATGTCTTTGTGTGTGTACGCTGAGAAGAAATTTGATGGGTGTGGCTTGGACTTTGAAGGGGTAAAGTGTTGACTTTGGTGGATTTTAGGGTTTTAGATTAGGGCTGAACTTGACCAACAGGCTTCCTACGTATTTGTTTAAAGGATCATGGTCAAACTAACTCCTAGGATACCACCAAACTAGGAGTCAATTCCTACTTCTCAACAGGATTGCACGCCCTAGTAGACGACTGAGCTGTTGAAAACAAAAAACTTTTTACTGGTTTTACGGAACCCCTGATTTCATTTTCAAAATTTTCTTTGTTTTCAAGTAATTCACATCGGTTGGTTTAAAAATGTAACACCTTTTTATAAGTTAAGACCTACCCTCACCTTATGTATTTTAAGAGAACTGTCTCCCATGTAGCGGCACCACAACAAGTGCATAACCACATGCACATGGACCTGATTTTGGGTTCGGGTACAGGTGTGAATGCAGGAAAGGGTTTGAGCACGAAAGTGCTTTAGGTGCACGTTGCACTTCGCATGTGCGCATTGCCGCATTAGGGTTTCAAAACTCATTTTCAACGTTATAAATGAATTCTAGCAAAATCTGTGTTAGTTACAATTGATAGGTCTGTTACGGGATATGATTGGTGACTGACTTGGATCGTGATTGAATAAGGTTGAGTTATGGTGGTTTGTAAGTGGTGAGGCCAGGATGGTTCACTACTGAACGATGTGCTTTGACACATAGTTCATGATTGAGGCCTGTCAAGGCCCATATTTGCGACTGAAATGGATTCATGAATGAGATTAGCCACGAAAGGGCCTGATGGCTCGTAAAACAAGCCAGTTCATACCAAAGCCTGTCAAATTGCAGGGGAAAAGGCTTAGTTGCTAATGGGAGGCTTGATTGGTGCTTACTAAAATATGGACACTGAAGGGTGGTAGGTGAGATGGGATGAAAGCCCATCATCAGTATAAATGATGAAAAATGGGTTAAAATCCATACGGTTAACTATCTAATGAATTTGGGAGCAAATGGGAACAAATAAGAGAAAATATGTCACACGTTGCTCAAGGAGAAGTAACCCACCGAAGTCGGCTCTACTAGCTTGAAAAGCCACCAAGAAGCATTGGAGAATGATAGTCACATCTTGCTTAAGGCGGAGCAACCTAACTTATGTGCAAAGGCAACACCAACCTAGAAGAGGTAAATCCTTGCCTTAATTTCTATTAAAGTTATTAAGACCGCTCTTGCCAAAGACATTGAAAGAATTGGCACTACCTCCAAAGACATTGGTAGTGTGCACCCAAATCTCTTCCACCGAAGACACCGGAAGAGTAGACTCTAGACCACACCCACCGGAGACACTGAGTGTAGCTTGCTTGGCAAATAGAATAGGATTTTGTTAATTTTATCATTGATTGTAATAGTTTCAATCTTAATAAAATTACATAGCTCGGTGGTGAGCTTTTGAGAGTGGATGTAGGTCGTTGTTCCAAACCACTATACATAGTGCCTATAGTGTGATTGATTGTGTATTGTCTTTAATTTGTTATTCTTATTTTCTATGATTACACATATTAACACAATCTTACATGTAATACATTTGAACACATTTATATACATGTGCACATCTCAATTGCAATCAATCATTGAGAACATTTTAATTAATCAAAACAAGCAATTGAATTTGGAGTAATCGAAATTAATTTTTAAATATCCTATTCACCCCCCTCTAGGATAAATATTGGAATTTCAATTTGTATCAGAGCAAGGCTGCTCAAAAAAGGTCTAACCACCAGAGTGGAAAAATTAAAATTCTTAGAGAGAGAAATATCTGAAAAACAATAAAATATCTAGAAAGGAAGGTTGGTCAGTTTCTCCTCCTCCCTACTTCAAAGGGACGGACTACATTTATTGGAAAGCCCATATGACCATCTTCCAAAAATCTCTAGGTCATCAAGTGTGTGGCTCAATAATAGAAAGCTGCACTATACCTTCCACACACCCAAGTAAGTGGGTAAAATAAAAAATAGAGGTTTATGAAGCAAACCACAAAGCACTAAGTGTTCTGCATCATGCCTTAAGCCCTGATGATCTATGTAGAATAAGTGCATTGGGAACCATTAAAGAAGCATGAGAGTTTCTTGAGAATACTTATGGGAGTGTCCCAAGCTCATCAAAAGATGAATCAGTATCTAGTAAGAAAAATACTTCACTAGAATCCAAAGTCCTCATGGTGTTCAGTGATTCTAAGGATTTACACAATGAAAGTGAATTCGAAGATGATAGTGAATAAGGTGAGAATGAAGAGAGCATCCAAGAAGCCTTCGACCAAGTCTACATAGAAAGTATAGAGTTAGCTAAGACTGTCAAGGCATATAAGAAAAGGACCATGAGTCTAACTCAAGAAAGTGAAGAACTCAAGAAAAGAATAAGAGAGTTAGAACTTGAATCATTGACTATCAATTTAGGAGAAGAGAACCAAAGTTTAAAAGAAAATATAACCCTTATAGAAAAGAGATTAAGGGATGCAAAAACATATCTTGAACTAGAGAAAATTAATAGGAAAACTAAAAAGAGGAAACTTGTTAAGAACAATGAAATCTTGTCTAACAAGAATCTAGAACTTGAACAAAAATATCACATCTTTAGAAGAGGACAAACAAAGGTTGGATTTCACTTGCTCTAAGCTCAATGAACGAAACAATGAGCTACTCTGTCAAGTCAAAGAACTTGAAGAACATAGCAAGAAGTGTCTTATTTTCCTTGCCCAAAGTAGTAAAAAAGTAAAGAACATGCTAACAAAGGGCAAAGGTGTTAATAGAAAATGTTTGGGTTCTAGCTCCGGTAATACCCAACTATCTACCTTAAAAAAGAGAAGCAAGAATGCCATTACAAAAGGCAAAAGTAAGACCAATGTTTTTTCTCAAACCATGTTGTATGGTGGAAGACGTTCTTCCTCCAAGAACAAAGTTCTTACTCAACATGAAAGAGAAAAGTGAGTACCTAGCCTACTAATAGACTATGACTCATCCTCTAGAAGTAATGTCTCAACTTCTAGAAGACCTCCTATCAAATGCCATTTTTGTGGTTTGAATGTTCATATAAAGGTTGAATGAATCAAAAGACAAAGGGACACGCACACCCAAGAGTTTAAAAGAATAAATCAAACTTACAAGACTCATGATGCAAAGAATCTAAAAAGGAAAAATCAATTATTAGAACCCAAACATCTTTTTTAAAAGAAAAAGAAAATGATTCACCCAAGAGATAAAGATCCAAGAAAAATGGATCAAGAAAATTTAGGTCAAGAAAGACGAACTCACATCCTATTTAGGAGTGAGAGCATGTCAAGATGGTATCTTAACGGTGAAGGTGATCTAATAGAGATCATAGGAAAAAGGGCTTTAAGTGATCCAGATTGGATCTAAGCTCTACAAGTAGGATTAAAAGAATCCTAAAGGGATCATAAAGTAGGAAAATTAGATGATCTTTACTCAAAAGAACAAAACCAAATTAGCAATCAAGTGATATGTCCAAGTGAGTGGCATCGATCTTGTTAAAACACCTTTATAAGGAAGCATAAAAGGTGTTGTTCATCTATGAAGATCAATTGACTAAAGAAAAATAAAATTGTCAATTATTCCAATCATCTGTGGAGCCATACTAGGTAAATCTTAATTCACATACATGGATTCCATTGCTTGAGCTAACATAACTCAAAATCTTAAAAGCATATGGAAAATTTGTCTAAGTGGTGTTCATGTGACTACTCATGATTTATTATGACTAATTATTTATCATATGGATCATGTTAGCTTTGCCCTTAAGTGACATACAAACATGTCCAAGTCACCTTAGCAAACCTAGAACATGCATACTCCATAGAAGCACATCTATAGACTATGCTTAGTGATCTTATGCCCACGTATGCACATCATTAGATCACTAGTGACATATTGATTTTTATAGGTACATCCTTTTGTGTCACTTATGCCTATATAACCTATTATGCACATTCTTTTGCTTCCATGCATGGAAGTTGTTCTAATAGATATATCTATGCAATGGTCATTGATCTTGATCCATGATACATAACTAGAATGTCTATTATGGATGATGCCTATCTCGGGCCTATATGCTCATTGAAATCATTTGGTTCACTTACTATTTATCTTCTATAAAGAATTAAGGGAGATGTGAGTATGATGAAGAAAACCTCATAAGAGATATGGATTTGATAAAAGTCCTTAGAGTGCTTCAAGCAAATCAAAGAAGCTTGGGGAGGACAAGACGAAGTCATTCTTTGTTAGTGCAAGGAAATGCCAAATTTGAGAAAATGCTCTCCATGGAAAGAGACCACGGGAACATGAGAGGACTTGGATACAATTTCAATGCCAATCACACTACCACCTCGAAAGACTAAGAATGTCTTTGTGAATGACAGTTGATAGACTAGTACACAAACCTCCCATAGAGGCAAGAAGAAAGTGTCTTCTTAAGGACCATCACAAAGGTCCCATAGAGCTAAGAGGAAGGAAAACACATTCAAGGGTAAGGTACCCTTGAAACAAGGTGAGGTGTTTGGAAAATCAAAACCTCAACCATATTCTTGTGCCAATGTAGCACGGAATAGCTTTCGAGCCAATAAGGCTTCTTCCTCTGGAGGATTTCAAGAAAATGACTTTACCTCTAGAAATCCCAAAGGGTAAGTTAGGAAAACCTCTCAATCCTCTCATACTCAATCTTCTAGGGGGAAACAACACTGATCCAATGATCTTAGAAGAGCACAATCATTCTCTCATAAGAGAATCACAACCATATGTCCCTAGAAGACCAATCATGAGCTACTATTGTGATCTAAAATGACACATCAAAAGTGATTGTAGAAAGAAAATGAGTGACATTAAATCCCAAAAATATCAAACTTTAAGATAAACATATAAAGAGAAAATTGTCAACAAAAAGAAAATATGTGATAGGAGGGATGAGCTAAAGTCCCTACGGCTCTAAGAGCCGGGAGCACATCAAGGTGATACCTTGTTAGTGGGTGCTTTAGATACATGATAGGGATAGGTCATTGTTTATTTTTCTTGAGAAAACTTAAGGTGGGAGTGTCACATTTGGTGATGGAGACATTGCCAAGATCATTAGCAAGGGAACTGCAGAGGTCTCTAATATCCCCACACTCACCAATGTTTTATATGTGTGTAAGGCCTAAAGCATAATCTGATTAGTATAAGCTAATTATGTGATTAATGCTATAGTATACTCCTTGTAAAGAATAGGTGAGAGTTAAGGACAAGGGAAGTGATGAAATTCTTGTAAAAAGATTAAGAACAAGCGAAAAATTTCCTTGTCATAGAACCTAACAAGTATGATTTGATGTTGGTGGTATGTCCCAAAATGATAAAACTAATCTTTGGTTTCAAAGGTTGAGTTATATCAACTTTAGAAACCCTTCTAAGCTAAGCAAGTAAGAAACTTTTAAAGGCTTGCTTAGGATGACCCAAGTTGACAATCCTATGTGCAAAGATTGTCAAACATGCAAAAAGGATAGAATCCCTCATGAGCAAACAAATCAAAGAGGGATATATTTCGAGGTAGTGATGAATGATTTCTCATGTTTTACTTAGGTGGCACTCCTAAAGGAGAAATCTGGGGCCTTCAGTGAGTTACAAAAGAGCTCAAGCTGAAAAGGTCATCTCCATCAAGCTAAATTGAAGAAATCATGAATTTGAAACCCTCAAGTCCTGTGTTTGGAATGATGGGAAAGGATCAAAATGAACTCTCATTACAATGAAAGTTCATAGGGTAAAGGTGATGCCCAACCTCATCCCAAGGTGAAAAGAATCACAGAAGAGATTATGACTCAACAAAATCAGGAGAAACAAGACTAGACTTACAACAAATTGATATGCTCATAGAGAATACATAGTCTTTGAAGAGTCACCTGCACTTGTGATCAAAATTATTATTTGATATAATCATTTTAGACCCTTGATGCTCATTGAGACATAACCAGCCTTAGGTAAAGATTCAAATGTTGGTTGAGCAAGTAATGTTAATGACAGTAAAAGCTTGAATGATGAAAGCTTTTATCTAAGATATTGTCTCATTTTGTGGCATTGTCAAAATAAAATTTTCATATCACTATTGACAACCAGATACATTATCAAGGGGATGGAAGCATGCAACTGCTTGAAGATTATTAGTTGTCTCAATCTATGATTGTCAACTTAGCTACAAAGTCTAGTTCATTACTATAAAAACCAAACATATGGATACTCATTACCATTCCTCTCACAAATGATTTGATAAGGTAGTGATGTCTCTAGAGCATATATCGAGAAAGGAATGTCTGTCATAAAAAGCTCCAAATTTCCTCAAAGCGTGATGGGATGGTTCTGTATATAAAGCCACATTTAAAAGTCCTCTAAATTTGATAAGAAAATACATATTTGAAGTAAGATGGGACAACTGAGAAAAATAGGGAAATATGGGAGTTTTTAGCCAGAATATTCTATTTTGGATCGATCTAAACTGGTGAAACCCACAGGAAAGTGACTTATTGCTTGCTATAAAAAGGAGGAAAATGCCTTCATTTGATCCTAGATCGAACCAAGGCAAATTTTCAGACATCTTAGCTCTTCTTCCTCCTCATTTGCTCCAAATTTGTGCATTCTCAAAGCCATCCCCATGTCTGCAAGAGATTCATGGAAAGCTCCTTCACGATTAAAGGTGACACCAAAACGCCCTAGAACGAAGTCACATTTTGGTGCCTTCTGAAACACAGTTGCCTACCACAATTAATTGAACATCTACTCAAAGAAGATCTTCGCTGAGAGGTATGTGAAGTAGACAACTCTACGAGATTTCACACTAGGCACAGCTATTCCTAATGACGGGTGGTTACAACTCACTGTCGTCAAGGGGAAGGTACAACAAGTTGCGGTTCGTATCTTTTACTCCAACATCTATCACACAGACTACACTCAGCTTTCTTTTAAGACAAAGTGTATGGAGTGCACATGTTGATCAACCCAGACCGGGTATCCATGCTATTAGGGATTACTCACCCCTCGATTGATGCCGTGGCCTTTCCCAACTGGGGAATAGACAAAGCTCGTATTTCTAAGCTTTTTGAGAGAGAGGAAAACATGTTGTTCAAGAAGTTTCCTACCACAGAGTGCTGTATGTTGGCCAGGGTGCTCAACATCATCCTAGTCCACAACCTGCTTTAGACCTCCCACAAGACCAATATGTCTGACGATATGGCTCATTTAGTGGCAAGTCTAATGGAGGGCAAGGCAATTGATGTACCTGTGATCATGTGCCAGATAATGCTACAGACATCCATCGATGATGGGACGAAGAGAGTTTTGCAATATGGAGTGCTTGTCACTCAAATTATGGAGCAGTGCGGGATCACATTTCCAAGAAATGCAGTGACACTCTCTTAGGGCCTTCCTACTGATGACGCTACCATCAAATGGATGGAGAGTCAGAGATGAGCTGCACCATAGAAAGCTGGAGAGGCGGCTCAGCCTATCCCGGCTCCGGTCCTGACTCTTCCTGCACTGACGGAGGTTCCACCACCAGCTCCGCAGCCCATAGACATAGTTGGTTCATTCACATCTCCTCCCACTTCCTCAGCGACCGCAGCCCCGACATTCTCAGTAACATTACCTCCAGCACTCTTGGGCCTGATCTGAGATATCCATGGTGATTTTGGGTGTATTCTTAGGTTCTTTAATCGCTTGGAAAAAAAAGTGGAGAGCATGGATCAGAGGCTCATCCACATTGAGGGGATTGTGGATCTCACTCATGCACCAGCCCCTAGGGTTTCTCTCAACATTCTTGCTAGCGAGGATGAAGATGAGGATGAGGAGACTGATGAAGAAACTTAGAGCTTCTTGTCTCTCATATTAATGTATTTTTATGTATTTTACTTTCCATTTCCATTATGTAATCAAACTTAAAAATCCTTGGAAATGAATGAAAATATCCATTTTTTCTATGCTCTATCTTTTATCCTATATGTTTTGTTCTTCATATACACACCTTTGGTATTCATGACAAAAAGGGGGAGAGTTAAAGAGGAGTAAAGACTAATTGAATTTTTTTTGCTAAATTTGAAAACTTTGAATATCTAAGGCAATCTTGCTCTAAAATTGGTATACCATACTCAAGGGGAGTAAAAATGAATTACCTAATTGAGGGAGAGTAAAAAGATGAAGATTAATGGAACTCTACAACTGTAAAAAGATCAAGTGAAATCTTTTAGTCTAATTATGCTCATCTCACATTCACTTGCACCTATTATTCTTGATACCTCACATCATGGGCATATACAGTTCATTACATTCATTTTCCTGCTTGTGTGTTTATTATACTTTATCATTTGACTGGACTAATCTTGGTTTGAGAAATCTATACTTTTGTCAAATGTGTTTTAGGGACTTAAAGTTAAGAGCTCACGACAAATGAAGAGCAAGTCATGCAAAGCCCAAGCTTGTATCAAGGGGGAGAGCCAAAGAAACTTATTGAAGATATTGCTTAAATTTGAGTCCATGAAATCTTATTGTATTATTCATTTTGTACTCCATTATTCATGTCTTTTAAGTTTTGTCACAGAATTCTTAAAGGGGGAGATTGTAAATGTAACATGTTGTAAATTTTATGAACTATAAAATACATGTCTTGTATAGACTAGGACATGAATTAAGTCATGTTAGAGTCTAGGAGATCCTTGAGTCAAAGCATCATGGAGATCATCATCAAGTGTCAAGGAAGTCTCAAGAGATCAATCCGGGAGCATGCAAGTCATCTTGAAGGATTCACGCACTACTCTGAGCCTTCTCATGGTAAATAAGGTATTATATGGTAGTTGAGGTGAATCAAGACTCCATGATGGGTTTCCTAAGGTCCACGGACCTTCCCAGACCATGCAGGGATGATCTAAAGCATTCTATAGCAGTTTCAAAGTGTTGGAAGAAAATACAGGGGATTTGGATTGATCCAAGATCGAATCACTTCGATCCAAATAGTTTGGATCGATCTAGCAACTCTTGGGTTGTAGTTTCTTAGTGATTTTTGCACTTGGATCGATCCAAAGTTGTGAAATCCATAACGGTCTAATCTTCATAAATCCATTGGCAATTAATGGCTAATATTATTTAACCATTTAGGGATGTTCTAATCCAATGGACATGGATGATTTTTATCCATTATATAAGGGTTTGAGCATCCATTGAACAGCTAATGGTTCTTTCTAAAATCTCATACATTTTGGAAGCTCATTTTGTTTATTGTGGTAGATCTTGAGAGACTTAGTTCCTTAAATGCGCTAAGGCATATCTTTTGAGGTAAATCAATACCCAAGACCATTCCACTGCCACGTCTCAAACGTGCTAAGGCATATCTTTTGGAGGTAGGGTATAAGGGTTCTCCAAAATAAAACCCAAGAGATGATTGTGTAGGATTGTATGTCACATCTTGCTCTAGAAGGAGTAACCCACCCAAGTTGAGTCTACAAACTTGAAGAGCCATCAAGAAGAATTGGGGAACAATAGTCAAATCTAGCTCAAGGAGGAGCAACCCCATCTTGTGTACAAGGAAACATCAACTTACAAAGAGGTAATTCTTGCCTTTAACTTCTATTAAAGTTTTAAGACCTCTCTTGTTGGAGACACCGGGAGAATTAGCACTACCATCGGAGACACCGATAGTGTGCACCCAAATCTCTTCCGCCGGAAACACTGGAAGAGTAGACTATAGACCACACCTGCTGGAGATATTGGGTGAAGCTTGCTTAGTAAATAGATTAGGCTCTTTGATAATTTTAGCCTTGATTGTAATAGTGTCAATATTAATAAAATTATTTGGCTTGGTGGTGAGCTTTTGAGAGTGGATGTAGGCCTTTGTGCCGAACCACTATACATCTTGTGCACTACGTGGTTGCTTGTGGTTTGCTATACGTTCTTCATTTATTTTTTTAAAAATGACACACATTGATTCATCACACTTGTAATACAATTGAGCACATTCTTACACAAGATCACAATCTAATTGCAATTAAATATCGAGATTAACTTGAATAAATTAAACATCTTAATTAAATTAAGTAATTGAACTTGAGGTAATTGAAAAGAATTTTAAATATCCTATTCACCCCCCCTAAGATAAATATTGGAATTTTATTTTCTTCTTTGACGCCAACAACATCCTTCTCCCTTGTCTCTTTGAGCTTTGGATAATCTCACCTAAAGTGCCTTGGCTTGTGACATTCAATCTAGACTTTGATCACATGAACCCTTTTTCTTTATTCTTCCTCTTGCAAATAGACCTTCTGCCTGCCCTCATCCTCTTCTTCAGACACTTTCTTCCTCAATTCCCTTAAATGTACTGATGCCTTAACATTCTCCATGGAGATGGTATCCTTTCCATAGAGTAAGGTTGTAACAAAGTGTTCATATGATGTAGGTAAAGAGCATAAAACAATAATAGTTTGATCCTCATCATCAATCTTAACGTCAATATTTTTCAAATCCATAATGATTTTATTGAATTCATTAAGATGGGCTTTCATAGACATTCATTTTCTCATCCTCAATGTGTAGAAGCATTGTTTCAAATACAACCTGTTTGTGAGAGACTTGGTCATGTACAGACTTTCCCTCTTGAGCCACAACCTAGCCGCAGACTCCTCTTCTACAACCTCTTGCAACACCTCATTGGCCAAGCATAACTAAATTGCATAGTGCCTTGAGGTTGAATTCTTCTTTATCATCTTCCAATATTGTTGTAGGAAGCTTTTCCTTCCCCACCAATGCTTTGGCCAGTCCTTGTTGAACCAATAATGCATATATCTTGATGTGCCATAGATTGAAGCTATTATGCCTGTCGAATTTCTTCACTTTGTACTTTACAGCCATGTCAAAAATCCTAATCACAACCTAGAGCTCTGATATCAATTTGTTGTGTGAAAGCCTAAGTTTGGGACTGTACATACTAAATATAGAAGAAGAAATTAATGCAAATAGAAAACACATACAAAGCACAAGATGATTTAATATGGTTTGGCTTAATGCCTACATCCATGGGTGAAGATGATCAAGAGAGATTTCACTATGAGAAAACTGAGAATTACAATAAGGTGTGGCTGCCTCCTCTTCTAAAAACCCCTATTTTAGTCTTTAAGAGAAGTAACCCTACCAACACCCATGTTAACACCTACCAAACCCTACCTTTATTAAGTAGGTTAAAAGTAACATACTACTTGCCAAAATTGATAGTTTCCAAAATGATACAGGTTTGGGTTCCTGTGGAAGCCAACGACATCTCTTACTGAGAGTTGATTGAATTCATGCCAATGACTCAACAAATCTCCACCTTGGCTTGAATTCTACCAAGACTACATAGTATAAAAAACTCTACTCCCATCTTCTCCACACAACCCTGAAGAGTAACTCTAAATACTGCTAACCCCAATCAAGTCCAAGCAATGCTTGAACTTGAATGTTGAAAGCTCCTTGGTCAACATGTCTACTAGATTATCATCTGTGCCAATCTTCTTAACAACAATCTGGCCCTTCGAGATGATCTCATGTGTGAAGTGATATCTGACATCATTGTACTTGGTCCTCTCATGATACATCTGATTTTTAGTCAGATGTATAGCACTTTGACTATCATAATGCATAACAGTCAAACCCTGCTCTAGGCCTAGCTTGCTAAGTAAGCCTCTCAACCAAATAGCCTCCTTCACTGCCTCAGTTGCCACCATATACTCAGCCTCAGTAGTAGATAAAGAAACTATAGACTGCAATGTTGCTTTCCAACTCACTGTGTAACTCATAAGAATGAAGAGATAACCTATCAGAGATCTCCTCTTGTCATGATCCGTTGCATAATCAAAATTCACGAATCCAACTACACAACCATCAAGACACCTTATTTTTTCAAACATTAGCCCAACATCTGTAGTACCTCTCGAATACCGAAGTATCCATTTCACTGCCTGCCAATGTGCCTTTCCTAGACACTTCATATACCTGCTCACAACACTAACAAAATGTGAAATATTAGGATGAGTGCAAACCATACCATACATGAAGTTCCCAACTACACTAGCATATGAAACATGAGACATATACTCTTTCTCCTCCTCAGTCTGTGGTGACAAGTCAGTAGAAAATTCAAAATGACTTACAAGTGGAGTACCCATAGGTTTAGAATCTTGCATCCTAATGTGTTCAAGTACTTTCTTAAAGTAGTTCTTTTGAGACAAGTACAACTTTCTTGCTTTCTTATCCCTGCGAGTCTCTATGCCAAAAATCTTCTTTGTTGCCCCAAAATCTTTCATCTTAAACTCACCACTAAGTTGAGCCTTCAACTTGTTGATTTTAGACATGTTCTTGGCAGTAATAAGTATATCATCAATATATATTAACAAGTACACGAAAGAACCATATGGAAGCTGTCTAAAATAAACACAACTATCATACAGACTTCTAGAAAAGTCATATGGAAGCATGAAAGTATCAAACCACTTATACCACTATCTAGGTGATTGTTTTAATCCATATAAAGACTTTTTCAATAAGAAAACATAGTCTTTATCACCTAAGATAATGAACCCCTCTTGTTGATGCATGTAAATTTGCTCCTCAAGCTTACCATGCAGAAACGTTGTGTTAATATCAAGCTGCTCTAGCTCTAAGTTAAGCATAGCCACCATAGTAAGCAACACACCTATAGAACTATGCTTCACAACTGGTGAGAAAAATTCATTGAAGTCCATACCCTCTTTCTGACCATAGCCCGTAGCAACCAAGCATGCCTTATACTTTACATCTTCAACACTTGGAGTTCCTTCTTTCCTCTTGTAAACCCATTTGCAGCTAACAATCCTCTTTTTTATAGGCCTTTTTACAAGCTCCCAAGTCTAATTCTTATGGAAAGATTTAATCTCCTTACTTTTGTCAACTACACACTGTGCAAAATAACTACCTGTGACTGCTTCATGGTAATTGAAAGGTTCTTGACACTCAACATGTTAAGTTTTCAAATTTTCTATTGACAAGTATAAGAAAGTGTTTCTTCTTCTTCCTTCTAGTTTAGAAGAGCTCAAAACATAAGCCACACCAAACAAGTGAGTAGGAGATTATTTCCTTGTTGCCAAATTTTAAACCATAAGCCACACCCCAATGAGTGAGTATGAGATGATTCCTTTGTTGCACATACACATAAGTGAGTAATAGATGATTCCTTTGTTGCCAATGTTTAAAATAGGATCCCTCAAACCATTTAATTTCTAAATTCTTGTTTGAAGATGTTGACTTTTGGCTTTGGAAATCTAAACACCAAACTTTTTAAGTTAATCTCGAAACCTTTCATTAATTAAAAAGAGAAGTGATGTGAAGATAAGATAAGAGTGACAATGCCTAAGTCACGGATCTCATTGCCTTTAGGATAGTATTCGTCCCTACTGTAATTCTTTAGTAGAATTTAGAGACTACAACCAGTCAAGAAAACCTATCTCTAAGATCAAACGGGACCAACTTATGTTGTATTATTTGTCTACAATTTGTGGCACTGAAGACCAGCCCTTGAACTCTTTAGACCACCACCAAAAAATGTAGATTTAAACACTAACTAAAGAACATTTAGAAAAGATATAGAAATACAGTGAATAGAGAAGAATTATAATGTGAAAAAATGCAGTAATGTATTAAACTATTAAAGAATTTGTATCGATTGAAACTATTGTTTATAGTTATGAGCCTTCAAGATATCTGTAGGATCAAAACTATATGTCTAGAGACACCTTAAGCATTCTCATAAGTCACAACTCTTTTGAAGAGTTGTGTATTTCCATTTGGGAGAACTAGTAACTCACAAGTTGTGATTATTTATGAAACGTTATTGCTTTTACAGATATTTCATGCACCTGCACCTTGCACATTTTACCTGCCCATGCACCATGCGCCATGCACCATGCTTCATATGCCACAATCCCGCTTATGCACCATGCACAATATCCAATGTGCCTACACCACACACATCATCATGTACAAACACCATGCATCGTGCACCATGCTCCTAGACCTTGCACATGCACTTCAACAATGCATATGTACGAAGTGAAAAGTGCACCTAAAGCTCCATTCCACCAACATCTAGACATGTGCATGCCTGCATGCATGATGTGGTACATTTGCATCATACGTCCCCACATGTGTACTATCTCAAGCCAAAGCATAAGAGCTGGAAAGGCCTTTACTTATAAGCTCAATCCTTTATTTTTCATATTCAATACATGACAAAACATTCTACAATAATAAAAATCTCCTAAAAGATTTGGTTTGCTGAAAGATGTTGGTTTCCCTCCCAAGTTTTCATATTCAAATAATTATGAGAAATACCAAAATTCTTCAAAGCTTTCATAAAGTCCCAAAATTATTCTAGTCCAAACTTTTGGAAATAACTAATAAAATATGAAAATGTTCTAAATTTATTTGAATTATTCAAAACCTTCTCACCCAAATGACATTATATTGCCTTGAAAATCATGTAATCAAGGAGCTATGCTAATGTTCATCATACGTAGGGTGAGGATGCCAACTTGATAAAATAGGGGAAGAATTACTATAATTGTGTTGTAAGTTTTCTCCCTTGTTCCTCTTTTTATTTCATATAAGATAATTGTGGGCATCGCGGAAGGACTAGGATGGTCTACTCGCCCACTTCGTGGGATGTGGGCCTAGCAACGTGGGTTAGCCGGGAGCTTTGGTTTTGGAGTTGCCACCAACTTTGACATTTACAGATGGAGTTGGACATCTGCCTCCTTTTTTGGGGGAAAGAAAGGGTGCAGGCCTTGCAGCCCGGGCTAGACCTTTTGGCTTAGAATGACTATTAGACTGGTCTAGGATTCCTAAGATTTTGGGTAAGTTGTTTGGTTGTAATTAGGGAAGGTATTGGGCAACCCAATTACACGCCTTTTTAGGGTGACTTTTTTAACCTAGCAACATCTAAATTCTATAAATATGGAATGGATAATGGTGAATTTTAATCATATTCTACTTGTACGCTTGAACTTACACTTAGTACGCTTGAATTTGTCCTGTACACCTAAATGCGTTTTTTGGGGAATTTCAAGCGTATAGCCTAAAAACACTTCATAGTGGGTCCAGTCTTGAAGTAGGAGTCATTCTAGGCTTTCTCAAGCTTGAATGATTCTAACTTACACTTTTGAGGTGTTAATGTTCCTTTTACACCCTTTGTTTTCCATATAGAGGTAAAATGGCGATTTACCTTTATGTATGCCTGAACTTTTTTCCAGAGAGGAATTTTAGGCATATAGGTTTAGAGAGGGCCCACCTGAAATTTTGTGCAAAAGTGAGGCGTGTTGCTTCACTTACAGGGGGTCTACAAGTCCCTAAGCTTTCTGAGCTTTTCTGTGATAATGGAAAATACACTTGACAAATTTGTAGGCTGTATGCCTAAACTCAGGGAATATGTATGAAATTCATGGGTACTCTTAAAGTTCCACAGAAATGAAAATTTAGGTGTACAGCCTCCAATGGGCCCCACAGAGGGTTTCAATAGAACCCAAGGGCTGGATCTTCTCCATAAATGATTTTTAAAGTCTGAGGAGTCTGGTGGACCCACTAGACACATGGGGACAAAAACACAAAAATGGGGTTCATTCAGGGTCAGTATGCCTGAAATCAGGTTGTATGCCTGAATGTCCACAACAAATAAAATTCAGGTGTATAACTCCTGGACAGCAGCCCAACAACTGTGTTTTTCACATTTTGGATCATTTCTCGAGGTCAACTGGGCTTGGAATTTTTTAGGAAGCTGAGTTAGGACCCTAGGCACTTCTTTGAAAAATCTCAACCTCAATTGCAAAGGGTAGATCCCACTTTGGATTTTCTAAAGTGGGCGGGTTCTGTGTAAATTTTCACAGATTCCCATGAAAACCAAGGATTATGGGATCCATTCGAGGTTCTTGTTCATGGGACTAAGCTTAAATTTGACATGGAGTCTTTTAATTTGGTGGGCATGTAAGTCACCATGATAGTGACTTACAGTAGAAATTTGAGCCTCTCACTCCTTCGATTGGAGAAGTTGTGGACTCGACATTCTTGACTACTCAAGAACAACACATAAAGAGGGGAGACAAGCTTGTCTCCCTTATGTCCCACCAGGGGCTTCTTTAATGGGTCTAGGGATGAGCTCATTACAACAAGGAGGGTTTTAAAAGACAAAGGGGGGGGGGGACCAACTTGAGCTTGAGGCTTTCCTTCCCTTTCTCTTTGCTTCTTTCTTTGTCTCTTTCTCTCTTTTCTTTTCTTTTTCTCTTTCTTTTCTTTCCTTTCGTTTCTTTCTCTCAGAATATTCTCCAAATTTTTTTCTCCCCTCCCTTTGCTCTTGGACGAATGGGGTATTTATAGGTGGGAGCAAGGATGGGGGTGATGGCCATGTAAAGCATGGATGGACATGCTTTGGTGGGGTCCACCAAAACATGTGGTGGAGAGGGTGAGTTTGAATGGTGCAAGGTGGAGGCTCCCCAGCCACATGTGGGGGAGCTTAGGGGGTTTTCTCTCATTGGCTAAGGGGTGAGGGTGTGTTATGTGGAAGACATGTGGCAAAGGGGGGTGAATGGAGGGTTGTTATAAAGAGGTGAGAAAATGAAGGGCTAGGATAAATGATTGGGTTTTAGGGTTTCAATAAGGATGACTAGACCTGAATTTGTGTTTCAGGTTGCCTATGTACCCACTACATTTGCATTGGTCAAATGCTTTGACATTTGAGTCGGTGAGGATCAAGTCATACACAGTTCTCATTACAAGGTGAAAAGAGAAAATAAAATTGGAAAGAGTAACGATCACATATCTTGTTGTCGATCTTCAACAACCAACCTAGTCCAAGCTTGGTTCCTCTTCCATGAACCTAAGTTGCTCTTCAGTGTCAGTTGGGGTTCCATCTTCATGTTGGTTGACCTATGTGAGGTCGATCTCATTTTAGTCCAGCTCTCCGTTGGTAATCATGAGTTAAAGTGCCTCCCTGACATCACACAATAGGGAAAGCAGATTTAGAGAGATCAATTTGTCCTCCCTGTGTTATGAGGTGGTGGGAGTTGAACTCTCACCAATCTTAGGGATGGATGAAAAAGTGCTATTAGAGGGAATGTTTTGAGATGCACTTGGTTGAGGCAAAGGTTAGAATGATACCTTGACTTGGTCTTGGTTAATTGTTGGTTTAAATTTTGCTGGGGGAGGACTACACAGTGGGGTTGTATCATAGAGGTTCTATTGGCTAGCTTATGGTGAGGCCAATGGGGGAATTAAGTATTGGGTTTCATCAAGCTCAAGGTCATCTGGATACTTAAGAATTGTGGTGACTTTTGCGGAGGCTTTGAAATTGACTCTTTTTTTTGCCTTTTGCCCTATTGCCTTAGTTCTGGGTTAAAACCAAGACCAATCTGAGAATGCTTGTGGACTACCTTAATTAGCTCTCTTCTACACTAAAGGTATTTGCCTAATCCCTTCTCAGGGTTAAAGCTCATCTTGGCCATCATCTTTAATTTAGGGGGAAGGATTTCCACTTTTTTCTTTTGTTTGGTTGCTTGTTCTTTGGTATAGACGACCTCAAACTAGTAAGAAGTGTTAGTTTTGGATATCTAGAGGTTCTGTACTTGTAAGACCTTCTGACCGGCTGTGGTAAGGACATTTGTATCTGCTAGTGGGGTTATCACCTCATCTCCTATAATGAATTTGACCTTTTGGTGGAGGGAAGATGGGACAGCTCCAACTTGGTGAATCCATGGCCTCCCTAACAACATAGTGCATGACAAGGAGATGCTGAGCACCTAAAAGAAAACATTAAACAATATTCATTCCAGAATAAGGGGTATGTCGATCTCACCTTGACCTTGTCTCACCGTGTTGTCGAATGCCTTGATGTCACATGAGTTTGGTTAGAGGTTCTAAACTAGGATTGCGAGTGAGTCCAAGGTGCTCATGGTACATATGTTTTGTATGAACCCATTGTCCACCAATATAAGGGGGATGTACATGTCCTGATAATGGACTGAGACATAGAGCGCTTTGTTATGTATCTCTTTCCTCTCAAGTACTTCTTCTTCTGTAAAGGTAATGACTCTGGGTACAACTACCCTTCTGATCATGTTCTCGAGATGGTCCGGGATTATAGAGGCAACCACAAAGGTTCTTCTAAAAATGTTCAAAAACCTATCTTTGTGGGGAGCAGATGTAACCAAAAGTCTAAAGATAGAAATATTGGTTTAGGTTTTGGCTAGCTGCTCCCCTAAGAACAAGTGGGATTTACAGATTGCTGTCTTGAAAACTTCATTCTCTTTGACCTTCACCTGTTCTGTAGTTTCTTATTTTGTTTCATCTTGTTTTTCTTTTTCTTCATTTTCCTTCATTTGGGCATAATCCTAGCATAGCTATGTGATGGCTGGTTCCATGATTCTACCTGATCAAGTGATAACTAATAAGGTTGACAACTTCAACTGTTGTCAAACCTGGGTGAGACTCACTTACCTCCTCTCCATAATTATAGGGAACCATGTTGTATTCATGTGGTACACTGGGTGGTGGGGGAATGTTTACAATAAGTGGGATGAATGTCGATGGTGGTGGGGGAAAGGTATACATGGATGGTGGGGAAGGTGCAAGAGGTGGTGGGGGAATGTAGTATGAATCAGTGTATGGGGAATACTGGGTCAAGGGTTCCACCATTATGGGTGCTTCAATCTCATCATCAGGCAGGAGTAATGAAATAGGTTCCTCTAGGAGGGTGTTCTAGTAGGCAAGTTCTTCTAGGGTCATTTCTGGAAGGTCTTGGTTGGTTAGAAAAGTATGTGATTATTTTTGAGGACTATTGTGGGTTTGACATCACCACCTTGGTGATAAATCTTTTTGAGTTGAATTCTTGACTCCCGACCTTTATTATATTGGCCCCTTTCGATGATAGGTGAGACGGGAGTGGGTTTTATAGAATATTGGAGTTGGATGGTGGGTTGTTTGGTGGGGGCCCAAATGATAATTTTCCTTCATCAATAAGATCTTGGATATAATGCTTAAAAATGTAACACCTTTCTATAGCATGACTAGGTGACTGATGGAATGGACAATGTTCATTTGCATCATACCGGAGAGGTAAAGGTTGAGGAGGGGGTCTTGGTTCCCTAAGGTGTAGGAGTCCTTTGCCCACAAGATAGTCCATGACATGCTTGTATGAATAGGTAGTGGGTAGAATCTTCTTATTTTTTTAATCCTCGAATGGGATAAACATAAACTTTGGCAATGGTTTTGACTACGTGTTAGGGGGTAGTCATGCCGGTGCTAGGAAACTCAATGTTTGCTGATGGTTGTAACTACTGCTTTGTGCTGGTTGAGGGATTTTAATGGTTTGCATAGTGTTGCTCTCAGGACGGGTCATTGTAACCTTCCTAAGGACTATTCGACTTGCTATGGAGGGGACCATGCTTGCTTCTGTGACCAAGCCTCCTTTGATGGCTAGTTGGACACGAGTGGCCTTGTCAATGACCTCAACAAAATTACCTATAAAGATAGTGAGGAACATCAGTTGGTAATTTGAGCCTAAGGTCCTTAAGATGGTAGAGATCATATCTTTTTCTAACATGGGGTGCTTCAGGTTTGAGGTCCTTTGCCTCCATCGGTAGGCATAGTCCCTAATGCCCTCATTATCATAGGGGTGCATCCCCTCAGTCTCATCTCTAGTGGGTAGCATTTTGTGGTTAAAGTGAAAATGCCCAATGAATTCCTTGGTCAAAGTACTCCAGATGCCCACATCGCTTTTATCTTGACTTGCGAACCACTTGGCCACATCCTTTTCCATGCTTCTTGGAAACATCTGTACCAAAACCCTGTCATCTCGTCCCCACTGGAACATGGCATTACAATACATTCTTAGGTGCATCTTGGGGGCAAACGGTGCCATCATACTTCTCCATGTAGGGCATTTGGAAGTTACTTAACCAATCACCACCCGGATACAAGCACAAGTCCTTGAAGTCTATGTTTAAGGGGAACTGTACTCCCTTTAGTAGCTCAATCTCACTAGCCATTTTGGTCAGCTTGGTGTCTATTTCATTTGGCTATGATGAGACTAAAACTTCCTTCCCCTTTCTGCTATGGTACCTGGTCCCTATTGCTTTTCCATGCTCTCCATGGATTGGTGTAGGCCTTGAACATGGGTGGTTGTGTGGTTATGGGCTGTGGTGAAAATTGGTGGACATTCTTGGGACCTAGCAAAGTTTGAGGTTTGGGATTAGAACAACAAAGACGTAAGGGAGGGGTACTAGCGTAGTGAATAATTTACGAGCTCTCAGGTTTGGTTAAGGTACTCATGGAGTACCTTTTCAAACTCTGTGGTAGTGTGCCCTTGACTTTGGAGAGGGATAGATGTTTGGGATTACGTCAGTGGGGGAACTTGTGAAGAGGAAGAAGAAGATCCTCTATGCTTTAATATGAAGGTTTCCAACAAGTTCTCCAACTCAGCCCTTTGTTGTGCCGTCAGTTAATCACCAGGATCAACCTGAGGTTGGAGAGGAGTTCTCATTGAGCTCACATGAATTGTAGAAGATGGGATGGCAGTGGTTGGTGGAGTTCCTCCTGCTATAGTGGTCTTGAATTGTGCCTTCTTCTTTTTCTACAATCTAGTTCCAGGAGGCACTATCTTGTCTGTTTGACACTAAGAAGGGAAATTGTTTTATCTAAGAGATTGAATATTAATTACTTATTTATTTAAGTTAGAAATATTTAGACAAATAATAAATCATACAAACGAATTCATGTCCAACTACCAAATGGTAATTTTTGAGAGAAAATGAAAATTCCTTTATATATATATAATGATTACAAACATAGGTAGGTTAACCTTTTAAGAAAGTAAAAAAATAATACATAAAGCTCAGAGTCCTGGGACTCTAGGGGGTGGTGGTGGAGCTCTCACTGGTTCATAGCCTAGAGAAAAAACTTGATTACGCAGATCTTGAATCCATTCTAGCCTCTAGTGAGTCTACAAGAAGGCCATGGTTTTGCTACGCTAGAGTTTAGTGTCAAGACTAGTCTGTGAAGCCTTGAGATCATTGAGTTCATCCCTCAATGTGTTGACAAGCTCAGCTAGAGTGTTGTTTGCTTCATGATAATCATCCCTTGAGACTTTGGCCTTAGCATAAATGATAGATTTAGTCTCAAGGTGTAATGCCCCCGAACCCAGACTCGGATCTAATCCGTATGCCCCCGGATTCGGAGCCGTCACATTGACAACTTAATCCATTTCTATAACATAGATAGCTATACATCACATATCATATCATAGTCTTATAATCTAATTCATTCATATACATGCGGAAGTGTATAACTTGAAACATTTACTTATGTCTTACCAAGACAACCCATCATCCAATCCATAACGCATGATTCAAAAACCTTTACCTTTAACGAAAGCATTAATCACTCACATTCTATATCTATAAACATTTCATTCAAAGTAATAAAGTGTAGTAGAAATGTAAATCTAGCCATCTACTCGATGTAAGGTGATTATGAGCATGATAAACGGAGTGCCCACAATCACATGATATCCACAAGTCTACAATAATGGTCTCAAATCCTATTACATTCAATCCATAAATATGA
>JAOXJP010242204.1:0-23039 GCA_025762735.1 Platanus orientalis | reverse complement strand
AGAGTATCCATTAAGAATACCCGACTACCTGAAGTCCAGGTGTCTAGAATTTGACCTTCTTCCTTGCTGCAATGAACCCATCTGATTCCATTAATTAACCCAAGTCAAAATTTATGTGTTGGGAATAGTAAAACAAAAGGTAAAAATAGAATATTATAAAAAAGAAACTAAAATATTTAAGAGAAACCAAAAACAAAAATGAAGAATCAACACCCATAAAGTTCAAATAAATTACAAAAATTGGATAAAGTTTTACCTCTCAAATAACACTAAAATTACAACAAAAATAGATCTTTAGAGACTCTAGATCTCTGATTACATGGAGCAAAAAAATGGCTATTAAAAGTTGTAGCTAGGGGAGTTACATGGAGGAGGGGGAGGACAATGGATCGTTGATTTTAAATATATTTTCTTAATTTATTCAATATGCTTCTAGGTTTGCTTGGTGTAAGATTTAAGCATTTACAATTATGCTTTCAATTTATTTTGGTTTTTTCTTATGTATTTTGTTATATCAAACTTATAATAGTCAGGTTTAAACCTAAGCTATGTTAGTGCAACAAAAACAACTCTGATATTTCATGTGATGGGATAGGAGCCTAAAACCACTCATAATCTATGCAAAAAATAATAAAGCAACAAGCACACTAGACAAGGATTTTTATGTAGTTTAGCCAAGATGCCCACATCCATGGAGACATTTGTTCTTCACTAAATGATAAAGGTAAAAGATGTACAAAGCCGTCTTGCACAAGCTCTCATCCTAGAACCAAAGCCCTTAACCATGCGACAACATTTTCCATCACTTCTCTTAACGCTATGAAAAACCCATTTCTCACCTTTTCTCAAACCCAAAAAGATCTCATTTGCTCACCCTGAAGAAAACCCCTAAAGAGAAAACACATAAGTATAAAACCATATTCCACCAAACTTATATCTCATGTATGGTGATATATATAGACTTCTAGTTTTGTGAGGCCCATGGAAAGAGCACCCACACATTTCTATTTCTCTTAGTTGGAGAAGGAAACCAACTTAAGCGGAAGTTTCATTTGGTTGGAAACTTTCCCAAAACCCAACAATATCCACCTTGGCATGTTAGCAGTCACCTTGAAGATTTCCTTATGAAGTTAGTTCCACTTATCTTTGCCAAGATAGAGAATCGACAACATATGTACAACACTCCACCTTGGCTTTCATTCTGGAACCACCCTAGAGAAAACTTACACTTGCCTTTCTTAGTGAACTCTACACCATATATACCTGTAACGCACCTACACCTCAAACCTGAATCACTTCTAGTTCTCTATCACTGTAAACAACCATTGGTCTTGAAGAATCATTGCTACACCATTGAATCAGTTCAGTCTTGACACCATCCAAATCGATAATAACACAACCAATGCACATGTTTAGCTGTCCCGAATCGACTAACCTAGTTAATTTTAGAGAGGGGCCTTGATCTGTCCTCATTAATCGTAAGAATTGTCTCAACCATTGGCTATCACCTAGAATCCCATAACACTTCTCTCGGCTATCACTTGGAATCCCATAACACGCTTGTCTCTGCCCCAACAACAAAAGAGACCCTGTACAAGTTCTTGTTATTTTGTGTACCCGATTTCTAGCTCTTTATCAAAGTCAAAGGAAGACCATTGATTACCGTATTTCCTATTAGATGATATAAAACCATCACATTTTTCTCCCTTCATTAGGATCAAACAACCATGTGTGATTTTCATAGCTCCACTTTCATCTTTGTAACATATTTCACACCACCCAAAGTATGAACCACTCCATCATACATCTTGATCTTAACTATCCCAACACCCGTAACGTCATAAGTGGATTGGTCACCTAAAGAAATAACACACGTCTTCTTCTGTTGGAATGTTTCAAAATACTATTTTAAAGCATATATGAACAAAACAACTTAAATCTAAATTCAGTCATCATGATAAATAGTGTCCATACTTTTGGAGGATGTAAGAATATCTCTAATGTATTCCTCATGTTCCTCTAGTAACATTATACTAAGATCATTACTTTTCTTTCTGTCAGCATGCTCTAGACAATCCCTCTTTGTGTGCCCATATTCGTTGTAATGAAAGCATTGCACTTGCCTTTCCTCTGAACTTGGATATGGACTTTCTATTCCCGAATCCCCTCATTAGTGACCTTCTTTTGTAATTTTCTACCCGACAAACCAACCTAAAATCTAGACCTTCTTCAAGATTTAGTCTCCTTCTAATCTCATTAAATAGAAGTGATGTTGTGATGTCCTTTAGGCTTACTGTATCTTCCCCAAATAAAAACGTTATCACCAAGTTATTGTAGGAATCAGGAAATGATGTAAGAAGTAAAAAGGCCTTATCTTCTTCCTCTATCTTAACATAAGCTTTATGTAATTGATCAAAGAGCTTATTGAACACATTTAGGTGTTCCAATAGATTCGCTTCTTCCTCCTTTAACCCATACAATTTTTGCTTCAAATATAACTTGTTGGTGAGACACTTTTGTATTTAAAGTTTCTCCAACTTATCTCATAAAACTGGTACCGAATCCTTATCCATAATGTTAAATAATACGTTATCTATAAGAGAAAGAAAAATTGTACTGACTAGCCTCGTCTCTATGTCTTTCCAATCATCATCCTTCATCTACTTAGACTTGCCTTTCTTTCCCTGCAATGCCTTGTACAAGACTTGTTATACTAACAAATCCTTCACCGTTCTTTGCCAAAGAGTGACACTACATTTTTTATCAAATTTCTCCATAGAGAATTGGTTAATGGAAGTGTCGCGCCCCAAAACCCATACTTGTAAGACTACAAATTTTGAAACATGACATTAATCCATTCATACCAAGACCATTCAAATTGCTTATAATCTGTTTTTGCCTTTTTACCTTTTATACATACATAGCAAAAATTGTACAAGTAGATCATATCCATTTCATTCCATTCAAATAAAATCCATAATCCATATATAAAATCCATTATCCATAAATTTATAATCATAGTATGATATTATCTAATTAATAATAAACCATCTCCATATAACTAAAAATTAAGCTAACTTATGATATCTCATTAAATAGAAAACAAATAACAAAACTAGATCTCTATCTTCTCGCTTTACTAATCCACGCTACAATCTATCTTGTCATCCTCATCATCTGAAAACAACGGTGTGAACTTTGTAGGCATGATTGACTTTGCAAATGAATAAGAACACTAAAACATACTGAAACACTTAGGTTAGCAAGCATGAATAATTTCATAAATAAAACAAAAATGAGCATGCTTTCAGAATATTTATTTACTTATAACCTATACACTAAAAATAATGCTTACACAATAGATAATATATCAAAACTAAAATCAAGATGCATAACTAAACATAGATATAATCCAAAATACGAAACTGAGATACTCAATTGACACTGAACATATAACTGAAGCATATAACTGAGATATACATGAGACCAATTGAAACAAATATCTAAAATCCCCTACACATGTTGTGAGCTAGATGTCAGATAACTGAATTACATACTAGAAATCCCTCACACGTGTTGTGAGCTATATAATAGGTAACCTAATAGAAAATAAGCATCTACAATCTCATGGTAGGATACAACCATCTCACGCCTAGTGGTGAACATAAAATAAACACCGTCAATTATGTGACCCGATGAATAGGTTACCTTATCACATCTATTTAAACTTGATGAAGATGGCTCCATTAAATATACCTCTTTGATGACAAATGGGTCTCATGTCATAACTAATACTATAACATATAATATTTTCAAAATAAATACATAGACTTACTAAACATACAGATATCAAGTGGAATAAATTGAATCTTTAGAACAGCCTCTACTCATTCAAATAATGCATATCGTTGAGGCAAAACATAATTCAAGAAAATCTGACCCGCTTAAGCACATAGTTTTAGTGATTTGCACATTTAAAACCTTAGAATTATATTTTCTAAGAATTCTAAAAACTCATTCAAAACATGATATTATTTCAAAATAATCATTTTAGAAATCTAACGTAATCAAAATAGAATAAAACCTCCATGTTCTTTTGCAAAATAGAAATAAAAAATCATCGAAGAACCTATGCAAATAAAAAACAAAAGGTAAAACATAAACTACCTTTAAAACAAAATTTTCTCCCTTCAAAAACATGGTATAAGAACTCAAACAAATTAAAAACATTATAATTCTTTGCAAAACTTGTAACAAATGATTCTAAAAACCTAAAAAAAATACAAAAATGCAAAGTTTTCAAGTTATTTACCAATTTTTTTTTTACAAAACATTGTTTCTAAGAACCTAAGGGATAAAAAACAATGCATACTCTTCATGATTTCTTTCACAAACGAGAATCAAAGTGTGCTAGGAACCTAAAGGAATCAAAACAATGTAAAAGTGTTCATATTTATTTACCATTTTGATCTAAATCAGATTCCAAACCAAAGCTTCAAGTTCCTTCTTTAAGATCCCTAAATATTGCTTTAAAACCTACCTTTCTTATTGTCTTTCTTTCTCTCATTTGTTCCTTGCATTTTTGTGTCAAATTATGTTGAAAACCTAAGCTTTTATTGACTATAGAGGATTTTCACAATAAAAAAGAAAGTCCCATCATTGAAAAGGTGCAAGAGAGCAACTTTTTGAAAATGGTTACAAAGGGTTGATCAATTGAGGGGGGGTGCCTAATCTATCGGGCTGCCTAGAGCCGATCAATCAGGCCTCCCTATCTGGATTGATCAGGGGTCCTCACGATTGATCGGGGTTGGTCCAACATTTTTGATTTTTTTTCTACTTCTTCTCACTTGCACTCAAACACTCATAACTTTCTTGTTTGACATCAGATTTGATCGCCGTTTGGGTCATTGGAAACTAAACTTCAAGACCTTTCCAATGACATAAAATTTTCTTACTAATTCTTCTTAGATTTGTATAGATTTGTCTCTAAAATTGCACAAGTTTGTGGGTTATTGCATATGAGTTTAAATCCTTTCAAGTGTGTGCAAAATATGTGCAAAATGTATGTGTAACATGTGTGTGAAATATGTGCAAAATTGTGTGGGGTGTTATAGGAAGCCTTTATTGCCATCATGAATTAACTTAAAATTTTTAGAAATACTTTGAATAAAAAAATACTTGTACTCATCAATTTCTTTCTCTTCTTTCCAAATACGAAAAATATCCTTGATATTCCAAATGATAGGATGCGGGCCTAAAACCACTCAAGATCTATGTAATAAAGAATAAAAAACAACAAAAAAGAAATCAACAATCACACAAGAGCATTTTTACATGGTTTGGCCAAGATGCCTACATCCATAGAGTGATCTGTTCTTCATTATATGATAAAAGTAAAAGATGTATAAAGCTCTCTTGCTTAAGTAGCTAATCATTTTGCTTTCAAAATTATTCATAATTTATGGTGGTTACTCATGAGTTTGTAGTTTAATGTTATTTGTTTTGTTAAGTACAAATTAACAAGTTAACCCAGGCGAAACTCATGCAAGTGTTTAAAATAACAATTTAAAAAAAATGAAAACTTTTCTGTAGAATAATTAAATAGAAGGGCCCATTGATTTGAAAGAAATAAATAAGAAAAAATAGAATAGCAAAGTGTAATACCTTATTGGTAGGTTTATAAATTAAAGTAGGATTTTTATTTCACTAAATGGCTTCAACCTATAACAAAAATTTGGGTTAATAAAAAAATTTTAAGTAGAAAATTTAATAGATGTGTGGAAGTTGCAATGTTTTTGAGAATGACATAAGCAGGTTATGAGATTTTAGTGCTATTTTGATTTTTAAATTTATTTTTCACCACTTGTTGAATGGTAAGAAAGTAGTAAAAGGTATTTATTTTGATGATTAAATAAAATTAAGGTGTTAATTTAAGCTCAACTTTCTTTCTATTATTGAGCAATAAGAAGAGAAATAATGAGCAAAATTAGATAACCTCAAAGCACAATCATCTTCATGAGCTCTCCCTACAACACCAGACGATAGCATTATCCTATTTTAATCTTTCCTCTCTTGTTAATGATTCGACACCTTGCTTAAATTTGTCAATAGCTAAGAATGAAGGTTTGTTATAGGCAATGAAAAAAATTGAAATTTAAAGATTAAAAGATTTTAATTAATGAATTTGATTAAGATTATTAGAAGGTAATAATATATATTATACTTTGTTGATGGAATTGAAAAGAAAAGGATTTGGTAAAGTTGATTTAAAATGTTAGACATCGGTACTCGAACCCTTGTTTATAAAGGAGAAAGAAAGTCTCCATTTCTTATAAAATTAAATACATAACTGAATTATTTTATAGTGATAGATTAGTTCCAATTTGAATTGCAAATTAACTATAGGAAGAAAACTTAAATAAATAAATAAAAAGATGAGCTTTTTTGCATTTAACATCATAGTCAACATAAAAGAGTAAACCCCCACCCTACGACTAGGGATAACTTCAAATTTTTATAGTAAATCTACTGGTAGCCTCCAACTTCAACCGTGAGATTGAAAGAGAGAAAAAAAGAAAGAGACTACCACAAAGACTTTCAACTATCACAAACAATGTAAAGTATGAAAAGACTTCAAAAAATAAATAAATAAAGAAAGAGAGACTCTAATTAACATGTGTATTTAGCTATGATAAATTATAAAAAAGATTCAACAATACTAATAACTATAGTAAGAGATTCAAAATTATATTCATGCAAGAATTAAGATTGTTTCGTACGTGTCTTTAAAACTATTAAAAATATTTAAATACTAAAAATAGTATAAAAAAAACTAAACTACTTGCCTGCATTATCAAAACATACTCAAATAAACATGAGTTTTAGTATTCAAACATTAGAAATGATCATAAGTGAATAATATAATCACACACACACACACACACACACACACACACAGGGAATGATGAGTTATATATTAAAAGGTGACAAACCATCTCCATATGAACACAAAGTGCAAACTTAGGTTGGTGAAGGATAAACCAGTTATACTAATTATCAATAGGATAAAAAAAAGAATACATTTCAATGGCTATACTACTTATTGAAAAAAAAATGGCTGCACCATGCTTTCCAAATTCACTATTCTTACCAACAAACTACAAATTTGATTCACTTGAATCAATTTTCAATTCATAGCAAATTAAGTGAATTGAATTATAACATACTTTTTATATTTGGGGAATTGGTATTTTGACTATCATAAATAAGATTGATGGGATAAACAAATTCGGTTTATGTATTGAACATAGCAGGTTCATGAATATAGAAAAATAACATTGGGATCTTTAAGCTCCCAAACTTAATGAATCAATGTCACTTGCATGGGACTTAGGTAGGGGAACTTATAGGTGTAAAGGAAGTATGGAATTGGGAGGTCAGGGCTTATTCAATGTAAGAGTTTGGGTGTATGGTAGATAGAATAGTGACTACCAAAACATATCTACAACATGCACATGGACCTTTAATGATTTCCCTTGAACAGAGAACTTGTTAGTGAAAGAAGGTTATTAATGGAAGTTAATTTCAAATTGTTTGGGTGATGAGGAGAAGCTACTCATGCAAAAATCTAGAGTTCAATGGATTTCTATGGGGTATAGCAATAGTAAGTTTCTCTTTGACACAATTACAATTAGAAAAAGAATAATAATAGAATTAAGAAAATCATTAGGGATACCAACACCAAAATTAGTCACTTGCTTGCCATGGCAAGGTCTACCAATAGGGAATCATAATTACTTGCAAATCTAAAGTAAATGACTTTCATGCCATCTAATAAATGCATAAATATTCTTGGGACTTATGTTTACATATAATAGACATCGAAACAAAATCAAGATATTTACACAAGTATGAAGTGAAGAATGGAATCTACAATACAAATTAAAATAGTGAAACCCATTATACCCAAAAAACAGGGGACTGATAATCAAAATCAAAATGGATGAACACATTTTCTTAAAATGTAAGATTACTTCAACGAAAGAAAAAACCTCACATAAGAACATGTGAGGCCATAATCAACTAAGGTTCTCCTCCCCATGCATTAGGTTTTTGGATGCTTTTCACATATATATCAAAATAAAAGTCACTTTTTTGCATGCTAAATTGGAGGGGTGTTTGGTTGATTTTGTTCTTGTTGTGAAGTGTTATGTTGCTCATTTTGTTCTTACTGTGACCCAAGTTTTGGGGCTTAGGTATTTGATCTTGGAGGGTGATTCATGTGAAGTCATTACCATTCTTTCGGATCCGCATGGGGTAGCTCCTTGGGCTGTTTATGGGCTCATCCAGGATTGCCTCTCATTAATTCAAACTTTTGATTATGTTGGTTGTAATCATGGTAAATGTGTTGCTAATTCACTGGCTGATCAGTTAGCTAAGCATGGATTGGGTTCTAAAACTATTATGGGTTGGTCTATGCTTTCTCCCTCCTGGTCAGATCAAGATCTCTCTTTCGATATTGTTGCCCTTGAGTAGCTTTTCTCAATAATATATTTGGTTTGAAGTTTTTATCAAAAAGAAATCATATTACCTTGTTAACCACTTGAAAATATGACTACAATCCAATAAATCAATAGCTCACCATAATAAACCAATAGCTCACCATTTGGTTTCTTCACACCTCTTTAACAACTAATCTATGACATATGATACACTTACCATTTTGGGGATCCAATTAGCTGGCTTGCTTAGCAATGAAGGGTCTAGAGAGTGAGAGGTAGAAGAAGAGAAGAAGATTTGAGAAATGGGAGAAATTTTAAAAGAAAAAAAACTAGATACAGAGTTTTAGGCAATTTCCATCGTGTTAAAAAATCACTGAAAAATTAATACGGTAAATTGATCATATCAACAAAAAATTTGAAGTAATAAATAATCCCTAACCCATGCGGTTGAAACTGTAATGCTTGCAAACCTAGACTCGGATATGGAATCCGTATATGCCCCAAATTTGGATCATTACATTGATATGATCACCAATGTTTACCATTCCATAGTCATAATTCAATAGCCATTTTCACATTCTAAGTTTGATAATTATGAAAGTGTGTTCATATTCAATAGATCACCATAGTCCAAGAAATAATAAGTCACAACAGAAATAATACTATAATCTCCAATATAAATCCAAAATAGTAGAAATTGACAACCTACATCAATGGGGCTGAGAACAAATATAGCAAGTTTGAGAACATTATAGCAAGTCTCTAGAATGGATAACCTGCAATCATAGTCAGAAACAAATATATAAAAAAAAAGAAAAATGGCTGAGAACATTATAGCAAGTCTCTAGAATGGATAACCTATAATCATAGTCAGACTAAAAAACAAAATGGCTGGGTTAGTCCCAACCTGTAAACAATTTTATTGACTATAGATAATATGAAGCAAAACATAAATCTAAGTACTATCATGTCCAAAGGATAATACAGAATCAAACAAAGATGAAAGTAATATGCATAATCATGCTCATACAAACTGAACAATGATCAGATACCAAACTAAACTCAAAGGTTCAATGTAAAGTTCTAAGTTCGAATAAAGAATTTTGACTTCACAATTTGGAGTTCAATGCTAAATACCAAATAAGAATCAATGTCCAAATAAGTAATTCAATATGGAGATTAAAGCTTATAAGTTCAATGACATATGCTAGTTTTGAAAGACCCAATGTTCAATGATTCAGAGTGTTCATAGTCAATGTTTCAAGGGTTCAAAGTTCACATGGTTCAAAGTATTCAAAGTTCAATGTTCAAAGTATTTGAAGTTCAAAGTTTGAAAGGTCTAAAGTTTAATGGTCAAAAGGTCTAAAATACACATGGTTCAAAGAGTCCAAAGCCCAAATGACACATGCCTTTTCCCAAGGTTGGGGGTCTAGAGGTGTCTAAAGGTCTGAAGTAAAGTATTTGAATGCTTTGGTCAACCCCATGATTAGGGTCTTGAGTCTTGTACCAAACCCCATGAGAAAGGTCATAAGTCTTATATTTAGCTCTAGAGAAGGGCCTAAGGCCTTGTTGTAACCCCAATGGTATAGTCCTAAGTTTTTATTTAGCCTTATAAATAGACTAAAAATCCATGAACTAAAAAGCGTGTATGAATTACTTTCTCACACTTAGCATTGTGAAAAAGCCCAAAGAGTCGAATGACACATTTAACTTGGTGTCAAGGTCTACATAGTCAATGGTCACACTTAGCCCTGTGATGGGCCCCAAAATGGGTCAAAGGTTCGAAGTCCAATAGAGTTTATATCAATAAATTCAAAGGTTTATATAGTTTCAATAATCAAAATATTTCTATAATATATAAAATGAATATAAGCATAAAATTGTAATGATTTAATCAATTTAAAGGTATATGATTTGTATAGATTCAATGTTCATAAGACCTTAAACACAATAATTCATTGAGATTTCACATATCATGATTCAAAGCATATAATACGATTCAATAGGCCACATAATTCATATAATCACATAGGAAACATAAAGTTCAATAGAATCAATGAGTGTAATACAAAGTTATAAAAATTCATTAGTTCAAATGATTTTCCAATGAATTTAATCGTAGAGATCAATTAAATATCAATTCTAGTGTTCAAAACAAAGGGCAAGGCAGAATTACCTATCAATTTAATCATTAATTTTGTAGATCTTGAAGGATTCACACTTTTACACAGATTTTCAAAGGTTTACATGGAGAAAATTTAGATTTCACATGATCTAAGGGATTTAATGAAAGAAAACAGTCTATACAACGTTTAAGAATAATAATCTTTCACAAAATAGGTGTAGGTTTAAAGATCAAACAAGATTTAATGGTTTAAAGCATTGATCTGCAGAATTTTTAGAGGTTCCAATAAACAAGCTAAAATTCATAAATCTAGCTTGGTTCAATGGATTAAATTCAAGGATTTTCAATAATTTCAAAGGATTCCATGGATAATATCACATTATTTAAAAATCATAAGAGAAAAATACATCACATCACACATAGTAAGCAAGATTACTTACAATCCTTCCAAATCCTCTGCTTCTTGTCAAAACGTCTTCACCTTACTCTCCTAAATCACTTTGTTCTACAATAATAGAGTAGATATAACATCAAATGAATGAAACTAAAAAGATCAAGAAAGGAAATCACCTAATCTCGTAAAAACTCTAAAAAATTGGTTGAATTTACCAAAAGTGGGGAAGAATTTCTTATCCTTTCTTTCAAATCTCCTAAATATCTCTCTCTCTCTTCCTTTATTTGTTCTAAGAGGAATAATAGACCAAAATGAGGTTATGGAGTGGTTATAATTCATTACAAATGAGATCTCACATGTGTGGGGGTTGAATAGAAACAAGCCACGCCATTTCATGCATGTTATGTTTTTCATGACTTGTCACGATCTGAGTGTGATGGGTCAGGACTGTGATTGATCATGGGATTAGTGATCGGTCATGCTTAAGTTTGAGTAACACCTGAAAACTGTAACTCTTGTGTGTAATCGGTCAAACTTGGGAGTTTCATGATTGGTCATGATTGCAATTGATCATGCCTGAAATTTGTTGAATTTTATGGTTTTCTTCACCTTGGGTCTCCAGGGTCTAACCCAAGTGGTTCAATCGTCCTCCAATTTATTTAAACCATGTCTAGGTCACTCGAATGTTGAGGATGTACCTTGTGTTCAAAATTACAAAAAGGTTCAAATTTGACCCAAATTGTCAAGTCCGAATTTTCTAAACTTTCCTAATTAAGGTACGGGGTGTTACAAAAACACTCTAATTCAAAATCCTATCACATACTTTGATTCCACCCCTTGTCCTAGTGAGAAAAAAACCATAATTTCTTTAACCTCATGTTCACCCTAAGCCATTTTCATGATGATAAAAAATAGAAATGACAATCAATTTCCATATTTAAAGAGTTGGTAACAAGTCACATTGAGAGAGAAAAAAAAAACATAAATCAACATATTTCATTTATTAGAACAAAATAGGCTTGTTTGGCAGCCATCGGTAATGTAATCATTTCATTTTAAATTCCCAAGACATTTGTAGCCATAAGGTGATGGTTCAAAATGAATTCATTAAGATTTATACCGATCTGTTACTAAAATTTGAAATGAAGTCATCTTAGGTTTTTTATAAAATGAAATGGCATATGTAATCAAGATAAATCTGAATGAGTTCGGGTTTTGAATCATCACCTTATGGCTACAATGTCTTGGAAATTTGAAATGAAATGATTTCATTATAGGTGGCTGCCAAACACAACTTAAGTATAGGCACATATGGACAAAGATTGTGCCTTTACAAAGTTACCTCCAAATCCTTTCCTGTATATTCACGAGCCAAGTTACTCATCACATATTGGTTATAATCCTTAAGAATGCTCATTATAATTTTTGATGTAGAGATTAAATTTGACTGAGTTATAGGTTCCAAGATCTTGTAACCAATGAACAAAAAACCATGTTGGATAAATCATAAAGAAGAATCCCTTAAAGAGGTAATTAAGTGAAATGAAATCAAAGGGTTTTGGAATTACTTGTTCAATGTAACTTATTATGCTATAGTCGTTAAGTTTTGTTTCCATTTTGATTCCTAGGATCAACCGTGATGATTAGCATAATAGAGAATAATAGATTCTTTTTTACCACCATAGCATGTGAAACAAAAGCTTTTTTTTGTGTGTAAGGATGTGAAACAAAAGCTGGACAATAGTAACCACCGACCAGAATATGTATTATAAATGACCCTGTTGACACCATCCTAAAAATTTGTCTACAGATGGGTGACGTGTGGATTCTATTTAGCCCCGGAACACATCTACAAGATGGAAACACGTGGCATACTCCCAACGAAGACATGAAGTAGTAGTCAAGACACGTGTCGAGTAACGAACATGGGCCATCACTTATATGAAACAAGAAAAGTAGGGGTACTACATATCCCATGACGGGCATTCGCTGCCATGACAGAGAGCAAAGAAAATGATTGTGGCGATAAAGAAGAGTGGGAAGGCGCAAGTAACTACCCAGTGATGTGAAGGAGTTACAACTACTACAACTGACTGTTTCAATATAAATAGACAAGAAACGGAAGAAGAAAGGATCTCCAACATCAACATCAAATTTTATTTCTATTTTAGGAGTATGAGGAGGAGTAACTTAATTTGTTATTTGGCTCGAGAGGTCTGAACCTAATGCATTCCTTAGTTTCTATCACCAACTTGTTCAATGTCAAGTAGTACAATTTTTGTATAAAGAGATTGGTGACTTCTTCAGTTGAACAAGTCTTTTGTATTGTGTTATCACTTGTTGTATCAACAAAGTTTGGCTTTATTTTTCTCATTCGTTTCCTTTGAAATCTGTGAAAAGTCCTCTTTGTTGAGGCATGTACCGGACCCGTTTCAGTCATCCGGCTTACCCATACCTAGAACCAAGTTGAAGAAGAAATTTTTTCCACCAACAGATCCACTCGCCTACTTCTCTTCCCTGTCCTTTGATCATCAATCTTTATCAGCTTAGTCCAAGTCCTCAATCATTCTTGGTGGAATCTATGGATTCCATTGTCATATATTGTTGTTTTTTCTCTGAAAATGGGAATCCAAAAAGCTTGAGAGCTATTGAGTGATTAGATTTAATTGCAGAGTCTAAAGTCCATCCTCATGGACCTAGGGTCTTTGAATGTTATCTCCATCCATAAAATTTGACCAAGGGGATTAAAGTGCACCCAAAAGAAAAAACCGGATTGTAATGGATTTGAAGACAATTTCTAGGGTTCCTAAGAATCCATGGCCAATAAAATGGAACATAGAGTCTTACTAACAGAGCAGTGGCTTTTTTGCCTTGCTTTCTACAGGGATGAAGAGAAAGGGCTGGTAAGAGTATAGAAGAGAAGGGTTGGGGTGTGAGAAAACAGAGAAAAAATTACAAATGAATTAAAAAACAAAAAACAAAAATCATGGAGTTAACGGAAGAAGAAGATCAGCTTGAGAGAGAGGACAAAGACCAAGGATGAGTTTGAAGAAGCCTACAAGAAGAAATGAAAAAAAGGAAGAATCAACAAAGGGGAGGGTTTGAGATGAAGGGGGAAGAGTACTTGAAGACTTGAGAACTCATAGATGTGTAGAACAGAGAATAGGAAGAAAGAAAATGTTAAAATATGAGTTTTTTTTTTTTTTTAAGATAGAAAAAACGACATAACAACAAATGGCATAAAAGTATGGGGCATCCAACAATATTATATTTCCCCTTTGCTTTAATATATAGTGTAGATTATGTTAGTTTTTTTTTTTTTTGGTGTCAAAATAACAATTTTATTGATTCCATTTGCTTTTTCAAATGTTCTCTTTGTTTGCTTTCACAATCTGTTGGAGTTATAATATGTATTAGTAATTTACTTTGATAAGTTTGAATTTAATGCATTTATTTATTAGGAGCAAATGTTTTGTGAGCAAATTTGGTGTAACCTGTGACGTGCACCACAAACTGACATGTGATGCATTGTTGACTTTGGTGCCTCTTTTTGTATACCTACTTTTTGAAATGAACACTTTTAACAACTTTAACCCTATGCATTCCAGGTGTCATCCTGTGGTATGGTCACACCAATTTTGGTCATAGAAAATTTGCTTGCATCTTTCTTTACCTTTAACCCTATACATTCCACGTGTCATCCTGTGGTGTGGTCACACCAATTTTGGTCATAGGAAATATGTTCACATCTTTATTTTGCCTTATGCATAGTTTCCCTCATTACCTTAATGATTTTGTTATTTGCATACTGGACTAATTTCATATTTTGACTAGTGATGATTATACAAGATTAATGGTGAAGTCAATTAATGAGACATAATGTAGGAAGCCGAAGCAATATATCTATCAATGTTAAAGATCTTAAAGTAGTATGAATCATATGCGATAAAGAAGGATATGATTGCACAAAAGAGATATATGTCTAGTAAGTTATATATTATATCATCATGATTAATTATGAGAGATTTTTCTGTCACATGGTCTCACTTATGTAACACTTGAATCCATATTATAAGTCATTGATAGCTTACTTATATTATTAGATAGCTTTATTATTGTTTCGGAAGTGAAAGACCACATTATATTCTTTGATATATAAGTTACTATATAGGACACAAAACTACTACTTTTTCTATCCCAATTTCGGGAAGGAAACAAATGTAGTGTCCAGGATTTTGTATGTCTTATGGTGTTTTGGACACAAAGCCCAGAGCATGGGATTAAAACTGTAAATTCAGTTTTCAAATGAAAAAATAGGTTCCCATAAAAATGGAATGTATAGGGTTAAACCCGTAAAAAAAGTGTTCTAATGAATATTGGTTCCGCATTTAAAAGAGGCAACAAATTCAAAAAATCACCACTTGTCTGTCTTTGTGTCCAAAACACGGTAGGACATACAAATTCCCGGACACTACATTTGTTTCCTTTTGGGAATTCTCAACAGCCCCCTATCTTTTATTTTATTGTTATTGGACGGCTAACAAGAGTGTTTTTGTCTATATGGTGAGTTCAGCCTTTAATTAGTTCTTGAAGTTGATTTAAACTAATTTAGCGTTAAGAACTAATAACTATGTTTTGTCCTTTGAACATGATTAAATATAACGTTGCCATTGGATTGTACTATTTTATGTAGGGCCTAATAGAGGCTGGGATTTAGGAAATTAGAACTATGGATCCTACTCTAGACAATCCTAACTGCTTATTATAAGAGACTGTAAGCTATATTAATGACATTTATAAGAACCTGTTTGGCAGCCACCTGTAATGTAATCATTTCAATTGAGTTTCTAAGGCATTTGTGGCCATGAGATGATGGTTTCCTAATGAACTCGTTCAAATATATACTGATTTGTTAACTACAATTATAAATGAAGCTATCTTAGGTTTTTCTATAAATAGACATGACTTGTGTTATCAAGCACTGTTGTGGCCGCAAAAGACTTGAAAAATCAAATGAAACGATTTCATTACAGGTGGCTGCCAAACGCAGCCTTAATAATCTTAAGTCATATAAACCATAACTACTTTAATCAACAAAGTCACAGTATAAAGTTTGAACATAGACATAATTATCCATACTCAAATGGTAATGGACAATTTAGGAGGTGCAAAAACTTGTGCCTCAACTTAGACCAGATCCATCCATTACACAAATCACCGAGCCCGAGTTCAAATTGGTTGTTTAAGGGGGGAGCTAGCTTGGCCCAAATGACATGACCTTAATCTTATCTACTAATTAAATGATCCTTTTACTATGATAGCTAATACTTCTTAAACTTAGGCTAATCTAACTTGGGTAAAGATTATAATTTCTTAAATGATCTCAGGTTTAGGTCGTTTAAGTTGCATATTGGCTTAGGCCGGACAATGGCTAAGTAGTGTGTTAAATGGGCTAAGCCAGACTTGACCTTGTGTTGCTCTAACCCCAGTTCTAGTTGAACCCTTAGTAAAGATCCCATATCAAAGATTGATTTAGAGAGATTTTGTACTTAAATCTATATAAAAAATTAGTTGGATTGGTTTAATTTGATAATTAGAGAGGGCAATGAGCCAAAGAAGTGGCAGGTTCTGATCAAAGCTAGTTTAACTCTCAATTAATACGCTTTAATTATCATTCAATAAACATAATTAAAAATATAAAAATACCCAAAAATAAGAAAACACAAGAAGTTAGAGAATCATAAAAATGAGAAAAATATGGAAAAAATATATAAAAGAATAAAATGCATCTATTAATATATTCTTTAGCTTCATAATTACTATAAATCCTAAAATGTGAACCATTTTATAATTAACATATATTTTGATGGCATACTTGATTCATGCAAAGTTCAGTGATAATTTATTATACCTACTTATCCAAAATTACTTTTTAACATATCTTATATATATATATATTCGAATCCGATTATTATTTGTCGGATATTTGAAAAGTACGATTGTATTCGTATTTGTTAAGTTTATCGAATATTGGATAATAATTGGATATATTTGAATATTATAAATGGAAATCGGATATATAATCATATATCTAATTAATAGATATTCAGATATTAAAAAAAAACCCAAAATTCAAAGTGCATGAATTTGAAACATATTCCTCTGATAAAAAAAAAAATCATTAGAGGAAAATTATGGGGTGACAAAAGCCACCTGAACCTTCTTACGTTTTTGAAGAGTTCTTAAAAAATGACACAAAAACATTGGCCGTGAGACTATGAGAGTTTCGCAAGATAGCATAAAACCAAGAAATAACACTGTTACCTGAGATGTTAGTCACTGCTGCTTAAAACTGATTAATTGAGTCAAGACCGAGATAGCAAGACTTGAGGGTGAGAGTGAGAAGCCAACGGTCATACTTGAGTGTGAAAGTGAGTAGCCAATGATGAGACCTGAGAGTGAGAGTGAAAGTGAGTAGCTGAGTAGGGTTAGACAAGAAAAGAAAAAAAAATCTTTTATATGAAAACTTAAGGTTTTAATGTAGACCATTGGATTGTTTTTCTTTTTGGTATTGACCTCTAGGGTCTACATTAGTATTTGCTCATCGGACCCAACCCAGCCCCCCCCAACCCAAACCAAGCGGGCGACTTCCACTGCATATTGCTCACCCCAACCCCCCCTTTAGGGATTTGACCCTAGGTCTTCTCCATGGAAGACATATGCTTCAGCTGCCAGAGTACTAGGGCCTTTGCCCATTGGATTGGTTTTGATCCAATGGTCTACACTCTCTCTCTCTCTCTCTCTCTCTCTCTCTATATATATATATATATATTTATTTATTATATACCTAGATACATATACAGATACAAATTATAAATGAATACAAATATATAAATCAGATATTTAATTGAATTCGGATATTTAGTCAGAATGGATATGTATATATCCGTATTTAGTTCATTTATAATTAGATATTTTTTTTTAAAAAACTGATATTTAATTGAAACGGATACATGTATATCCGTATTTTCTTTAAACTAATACGAAAATGAACTGGATTTGGATATTAATCGGATACTTGCATGCCTAATTATATGTTCAGCGTCATCATGTAACCATTACTTCTCTTGTTTAGGAGTTCTAAAATGGCAATTGCAATTTCATATATGATCTATTCATTTTTGTTATGATCGATTGCATCTCTAAACTTATACTTAAAAAGGAGTTTGCTAAAATCATTTTTGTTATGATCAATCACATCCCTAAACTTATGCTTAAAAAGGAGTTTGTTAATTTTAGCGGCTAATCATGGTAAAAGTTATGTTTATTTATTTTTTGGTATGGATCTAATTCTATAATGCTTCACAACAATCTTGGTTTTCGCTTGGAGGGAGGTTTAGATAATCACTAGCTCTTTGATAGGAGCTATTCCTCGATAATTGACAAAATGAAAGAATTCAAAAAACTTTTAAAAGAAATTTAGTTAGAATGATAGATTTAAGTCTTACGAAAAACAAGATTATTAATTAATTTTAATTTGAAGCACTTCAACACAAGTTTGTGGAAAGAAGAGTATGAAGCAAAGATTAACTTATACAAAATCTAAGTTGGTACAGATAAAGGTGCTGCCAAATGTAAAAAGGTTGACCGAAGATCGTCCAAGTCTTATAAGAACGAATCTGAAAATTTTGTATGAAGTAAAAACGAAAGCAGTACCAAAATTTTGGAAGGCATGTCAAAGTAATTTGGAAGAGAAAACTGGAATAAGAGAATTATTCCTATGTATGTGGGCTCCGATTAGGTTGATAAGCAGGAAGACAGTAACAACGAGACAATCAAACCTAATAAGAAAGGGAAAGGATCTGATACATCCAATTTGTCTGTCCCACTGTGTCCCCACACAAAAAAGATGATGTACATAGGATTAAATTTATAAAAACAGTTTTCAAATGGAAAAATAGGTACCCATAAAAATGGGCTTTATAGGGTTAAAACCATAAAAAGTGTTCAAATGAACATTTGCCCTCTAACTAAAATAAGGGACAAACAAGTTTGGATGTAGCATATCCTTTCCCAATAAGAAACTGCCATCTGGGCCAAAAATGTTGGACCAATGAGAGACAACGATTGAATGACACGTGTACAGAGATTAGTTATAAGAAGAATCTCTACAAAAGCTGAGGAATTTTCCGAGAACTTTCAGGAGGAAAGTGACAAAGATCTGATTGTCTATAAATAGAAGGATCCAATAGATGATTGCAGACAGTGCATGCTAGTGTACGAGGGAAAGAGTTATGTCTTATGTGCATAGGCTCCCACACATTTTAAGGAGCTTTAATCTTGAGTTCTGGTTTTTGTATGTTCTTTGGTTCTTGTTTAAGAGAAGAGAATGTTATTGGTTTGATTTTTTTTAGGTAAATAATTTTGGTTTGATTTTCAAAAAAAGGAAAAAAGAAAAGTATCCTTAATTTGACTCAGGATCCTCTGTAACCATGGTGCATGTTGACTGTGTGGCGGGGAACACAGAGTGATGCATGGCATGAAAAATGTGGTCGGGAACTAAATATGGGATGTTCTATTTCCACCACAGTTTTTACTAAGTCCACCTCACTTAAAACTCATATTTTCATTTCCCAAAATACCTTATTGTACAAAGTCTACACTAACCTTTTGAAAAAAATAAAAAAAAAGATTTCTAAGTCCACTTCACTTTCTCCCTCCAAAACCAACGTTATGTATTCCCTCCCCTCTATTTCGTTCTCTCCCAACACACCTCACTCTTAGGTTTCTTCCCAAATCCTCCTCCCAACATCTCATTTTGAAAGTTAGGCATTTACAAGAGAAAAGTAAAATAATGGAATATAATGGAAGTGAACTGGAGCGATAACGAAGAACAGAGGTACGTAAAATCCTTTTTATTTTTTGAGTTTTCATGTTGTGTTTGGCAAGACTAGGCTGAGCAACCAATGGTGTGCTCGGCCCATCTAACCGAGTATAGCAGGGTCCCCTCGGCCAACCTAACCGAGCACACTGTTTTCTGCTCGGTTAGTCTAGCCGAGCACCACATAGGATTCTCGGCTGGGCTGGCCGAGGGAACCTTACTATGCTTGGGTAACCAGGTCCGAACATAATTTTTTTTTTTTATCTATAAATCAATGAATATTTTTAAAGATATTTGTTTTATCTCTTAATATACAAATATAAATCTTGTGATTGCAGCCCATTCAATGTAGCCAGACTTGAGATCAAATAGTCGTGGATTACAGTTATGAGTTCATCACATATGAGGTAAAAATCAGTCCTTAGTATATGTTAAAAATCAATCTACAGTAAGTGGATCAATTGACTGCTGTGTTCTTTCTCTCTTTTGCAGATATTTACTAGTCGGGCGAACTTAATTAAGTGGGCAACAGATGTTGCAAAGAAGAATGGTTTTGTGATTTTCATTTTGAACTTAGATTCAAGTGGTGTTATAAGAAAAGTCAGTCTGACCCTTGGATGTGAAAGGAGTGGACGGTATAGAGTAGATAGGAGGTCTAAAAACATCAGTGTGGGTGCCAATGTTAGGGGGACAAGTACAAAAAAATGTGAATGCCCATTCCGATTGAAAGGTAGGAAGTTGCCTAGCGATGATGACTAGATGTTAAAAGTTGTATGTGGTGTGCATAACCACTGGGTTGCAGATTGTCTAGAGGGTCACTCCTATGTAGTAGATTATCCGAAGAGTACTCGTTATTAAAGGACATGTTCAAGAGTAACATACCATCTAAAGACATTTTGGTTGCTACGAAGAAAAAAGATCCCCTCAATACAACTACAATGAAGGTAGTCTATAATGCATGACACAAATATAAGCTGGAAGAAAAGGGTGGGAGATCCCAGATGCAACAATTATTTGCACTGTTGGTTGAACATCAGTACATCGAGTGGCACCGTACGAGTGAAGATAGTGAGGCTGTCACCGACTTATTTTGTGCACACCCAACTAGCTTGGATTTATTACATGCATTCCCACATGTGTTGCTCATGGATTACACATATAAAACCAATAGATATCGTATGCCTCTCTTAGAAATCGTTGGGATGACATCTACTAATATGACCTTCTCCATGGTGTTTATGTTTCTACAACATGAGAGGGAGGAGAACTTCAAATGGGCCCTAGATGTCTTGCGTGGTATTATGGATGATAGTGCTTTGCTCTACATCATTGTGACAAATAGGGACTTGGCCCTAATGAATGCTATCTCACAAGTGTTTCCCACTGCCACAGATCTGTTGTTTAGGTGGCACATTAATAAGAATGTGCTTACAAAGTGTAAGAAGTTATTTTTAACAAAGGAGGCGTGGGATTTCTTCATGACCTATTAAAATCTAGTGGTTCTGTCACAAACAGAAGAGGATTATGACAACCACTTAGCATTATTGGAGAAGCAGTTCAATCCTTATCCAGACGCACTTGACTACATGTGGAGTTGGTTAGATACCTACAGCGATAGGTTTGTTGCAGCCTGGACAGACCGATTTATGCATCTAGGGGCTACAACAATGAATAGGTAAAGTTGTTTTTTTATTTTTTCTTCTACTTACAATTATTTCTCATTGGTTGGTATCTAACTAGCTATTCCTTATGCTTCCTATAGGGTTAAGAGTGCCCATGCCAGGTTAAAGAAGCAGCTGGGATCTAGTTAAAGAAATTTCGAGTCATCTTGGTCGAATATACACAACAAGCTCCTGTTACAGCATATATCAATCAATGCATCCATCGTTCGAGAAATCGAAGATGATTGTCCAACACAATTTAAGGTCGTCCATGTTCAGGGAGCTTCGTGGGAACGTCTCCATCACTGCACTTGAGAAGATATTTGATGAGACAAAGCGGGGTGGTTTTGTTGGAAATGACCCCATTGCACGTGGATGTTAGCTTAGATACACCCACGGCCTGCCATGCACTCACAAAATTATTGACTATACTAGACAGAGGCGTCCGATCCCACTTGATTTTTTGCATACTCATTGGCACAAGCTTGACATGCAACTCACCTAAAATCAGAACCATGTAAACGAGAAAAATATTTATATCAAGGAATTTGAGTTGTTAAAGCAAGTCTACCCATAAGCTGGCAAGTCAGGCAATGCCCAGTTGCTTAGGAAATTGAGGGAGTTAGTAAATCCAGGAAGTACACATGTAGAGGAACCAGAGATCAAATCGATAATGCAAGGTAGGCTATCTGGAAAGATTGATAAATCTACCTGACATGAGCCATCCACATTTGAGAGAGTACCATCGATGCAGGATAGCTACTCCTCGTCTGTCACAGGTCCAATAGATGCCAACCCTCTACAATCGGTGAGACCAACCCGACAGAGGAGAGTGAAAGAAAAGGTAATTATTAGGTTTGTTACTGTGTAAGTGAAGTTGATTTGTCATATCGTTGATATTGATGCATTATCCCTTCTGTCACAAGTCATTCGTCAGATGTTAGTTCGATTCTCGTCATATGATGCTTACATTGTGCACTTTCCATATGGCATACACCTGTTTATTCAGCATATTATAGACGTACAAGCCGATGGAAATTGTGGGTTTCGGGCTATTGCTGCCTTGTTGGGTTTGGGAGGGGATGGTTGGTCATAAGTCCGGAATGACTTGTTATATAAACTGGATAGTCACACACAGTATTATGAGCCGATTTTTGGTGGGTTTGTAGCACTGAATGAGATTAAGCATTCTATTGTGCACTTTATGGAAGGTGCGTCCTATGAGTATTGGATGACCATGCTAGAATGTGGCCACCTGATAGCCTCCTGTTACCATATTGTTTTGTACCTGTTGAGTGCGCGACAATGTCTAACGTTCCTGCCACTCCGATCTGACCCTATACCAACTACCACCAAGAAGGAACTTGCTATTGGTTTCGTGAACAACAACCACTTTGTACAGGTAAATATAAGTTGCAATGTGCTATTACAGTCAATCATGTTTTGCGTTTAACTTCACTCATTGTTATGTCTACAG
>JAOXJP010242185.1:0-23040 GCA_025762735.1 Platanus orientalis | reverse complement strand
GCACCCTGCCTTATCACTACGCTACATTCTCTGTCTCTCGTTACATTAAGGCTAGTAAAGCTCAGGAGCTTGGCCTGCAATGTAGGCAACACCTCCAAATTCACCTCTAGAGCATCATTTTCCACATCAACATTTGATTGCACCATGTTTAGATTAAATATGGTTGCCCTAGAGACTTCATCACGCCGATCGCTCGCTCGACTCCTTAGTTCTCCCCTGTAAAGGTCTACCATATAGATGGTATAACGAATTGAGTTGCCCATGTAATCTATGAACCGCTTGCGAGATTCTAAATGATTCATCACCTTGTTATAGCGTTCCATCAGCGCTTCCATTTGCACCATCAACTCGTCAGCATCTCTCACTAGTCACCACTCTCTTTTAGTACCCGGGTTTGTTGAGCAGTTAAATCGGCCAACCTTATTTCTTCTTCTTGAAGACCCAAGAGTACATCATGCTCTAGCCCCTTTAGCACCTTAATATCCTTGGCTTCACAAAGTTCAGATAAAGCATCAAGGAGGCATACCATTGTGCCCCTGAACTCGAAATTGTACATGTGAGTTTCTATGTGAGCCAGCATGTCTAGGATTTCTTCTTGGATGAAAGAGACATCCGCTTCTTTAGTAGACGTGCCAACTAATTGTCCAATAAGCGCATCCCTTTCCCTGCGAGCCTCATTGACTCACGCCTCCACTTCTTCAGTAGCGGGCGTTCTCATTACATCTGCAAAATCAGCATGGTTAGATCATGGAACCCAAAAGAATTAGTCACTAAGGCAAATAAGGTGCTTAATAGATACCATAGTCGAATGAGGACTCATGATCTTCCTCTTTGGTTGGGGGAGATTCGTCCCGCCTTGCTCGTGACCGCGATGATTCTCAAACCTCAGGAGCATTGATAGTTCTTCTCTTAGGAGCCATTTCTCTAACATAGAAATAAAAGGGTGTTTACAAAAAGAGGAATGGGAAGGGTGATGGGCGTGAACCTTTTATTTATAAACACAAATAATTGTAATCCTTTGAAAAAGATGCTTCAAAAAGAGAATAAAAGTAACGCGTCTGTTCTATTATAATGGTTCAAATTCAAGCAACGTCACTAAAGTACCTATTCCAAGGCAATGGTTCAGTACCATCATTGGTAGAACATTGCTTCAGAAGTATACCGTTACAACGCCCACTAGAAGGGCAAGAAATCTCACTTTCGCGGAAAAGGGCACACATGCTCACGGTTTTAGACTCTCATAATGTCAATACTAATCACATCGGACTCTTATAAAGTCAACTATATTCAGCTCCCATAATGTCAAAATTAATTGGATTTAACTCTCATAATGTCAGTTACACGTGACTCTCATAATGTTAGCTACACGTGCCTCTCATAATGTCAACTACATTCGACTCTTATAATGTCAACCACATTCGACTCTTATAATGTCAATTATGTTCGACTCTCCTAATGTCGACCACATTTGACTCTTATAATGTCAACCTCATTTGACTCTTATAATGTTAATCACATCCGGATTTCATGTGACTCCCATAACGTCACTCGTGCTGGATGCTTATGATACAAGTCATAAGTCAACTCTTGTGATAGCGATCTCATCCTACTCACATAACGCCAAAGCTAATAATGACAATTATGATGTGGCACTTAAAAGAACAGATTCTCATAATGTCGAGACTTACAATGTGTACATAGGAATATATATATATATATATATTCAACTAACATATAAAGAAAAATAAAAAGGAGGCATATATACAAGATGATAAGTGACGAAGCTCTATTTCCATTAATAAAAAGAGGGTTTACATCATCCCAAGAGTACATTATTTCAAAAAAATAGAAAGGAGGCATTTACATAGGTCTTCTTCAGTGGTTAAGGAAGGTCGAACTTGATCACCCCGCATGACAAATTCTTCACGAAGACGATCTATGATGGAAGAAACGGTAGCAATTCTTAATTCAAGAGTGGTTCCTTTTATTGCTTTTGCCTCCCGAGTCACTGTGAGAGTCGTAATCCGAGCTTGCACCCTCAATAGCTCATATTTGGCATTACCCAAGTCATTATCAATGTTGGCCATCGAGTTACAAACACGATTGAGCTTTTCCATTAAGGTTTTCTTTTAAGCCTCTACAACACTTAGATTAGCTTGAGCCTCGGCATTGCTCTTTATGTTAGCAAGCTCTAGCGTCAGGGTCGATTGCCTCACCAAAGATTCAAAATACATCTTTACACATTGCCGAAATCCATTGTTACGAATGTGGATTTGTACATCTTCAGCAAGGGTTGTCAACACTTCGTCCCGTGTACTCATAAGATTAGGTGATGAGGGTGTTAAGGTCATCATCAAGTTAAGCATCTCTTGGTGGATTACACTCATTGATGCGATATTGGAAAGGCATCAAATAGTGTTAACAGTGCTCATAATCTCATATGGACAAGCAAAAAGGGAAGTATTAGCAATGGTATACAAAGATATATTTTAGAGCAAAGTTTAAAACTTACCATGACCCATGGGGAGAATTTCTGTAAGCCTTTGCCTCACAGGGAGATTCTCCTCAATAGCTGGGGTAATGAAACAAAAGAAATTTAGCACCTGAGGTTGCACAAGGATAAAAAGTGCAAGTACCACAAAAGGAGGGGCGATATATACCTTTCTCGGAAACCATTATGTCTTAGGACAAGTCATTGTCTGGTGGTTCTGTCATAAGTGGGTCGGCAGTAGGCTCAGGAAGAGTCACATTCATCACTACCTCCTCTTGAACCAGGCTTTCTCCCTGAGGTATTTCTATGTTGCTTCCCTCCTCAATTGGAGGATCAATGGTGCAACGATGCATTATCAGCAAACCCAGTGCCAGACCCACTGATCTCACTAACAATCTCACCCTGGGTCTTCTTAGCCTCAGGAGGGTTATTGGCTTCAAGCATCTCTACATCAACAAAGCCAGAAGATTCACCTTCGGCCAGGATCCCTTCGCCATTATCTTTTGTCCCTTGATCATCTACCCTTGTGGTGGTAGCCAATGATGCAGCCAGGTTATTATTAATATTTTCCGATTCATCAATTGGCAGGTTACCCTCCCTTGAACCATCAGTCCATCGTGGGTCATCCTTTTAAGAGCCCTCATAATCTACCAGCTCCTCCATTTCGGACATGACCACATCATGTAAGCTATCGGTGAGGACTTGAAGGCCTATAAATGCCTTAGAATCTTGGGAAGAATTTATTTCAACTCCATCGAAGTTCATGCCTAATACCGATTTGACTATATTTTATTGCTCCTCAAGGGTGACAACATGGGGATCATCTCTGCTTGTTTAATTATTAAACCCGTCTCTCCTGATATTGGAACACTTTGTTCATCTGCTACAACCATCTTGGGGCTAGTTTTCTCGAGGCCTGGTCTCTGCATCTCGGAGGGTGTAGGTTCCACTGTACCCTCAACTGGGACCTGAGTACAAAATAATTATAAGATAAAAGAATCCAAGATAGCAAATAGCAAAATGAGAATTATAAAAGCTATACAAAATACAAATGCCACGAGCATACCTTAGAACTCTTTGCAGGAGGTGTTAGTGAGGGAGGATTCCATGACTCTTGCTCAGGAAATGTACTTGAGGATCCTCCAACTTCCAGAATGCACGAAAATGCCCCCTCTTCAAGAATGCATGAGGGTTTATTGTCTTCAACTACACCTTTTCCTTAAAGGGACATAAGGCTCTTGCCTTGTCATCTCATGTCACGTGGTTATTGCTTGTTGGACTTGAGCTGACGCTTCCTCTTTGTCGCTTGGCTAGTCATTAAAGTGGGTAGGTTGGTCAATGGAAAGAGAGCATTCAATCGTGAAATGAAACGCTTCATCTTCTCCAAAATGTTTCTCTACCATGCCATGTGAGAATTCAGATGTTACAAAGGGCAAGCTCCATCCTGTAGCAGCCAATTCCTTCTTGATATTTTCTATAAAACCAGGAAGAGAGTCACGAGTCACCAGAGAGATTTCTTGGCCAGCGGGTATATATATGCCTGAAGCTCGCATGTGATGCCAGTCACTTTCTAGAAGAAATAGTCTAGGAAGTGGCCTTCTGGGTTATATCCATTCATGGTGATGATGAGCTCATGCATGGTGCCCCCACGATACCATAAGGCATCGAGTTCCTTTCTGATCAAGGTGTAAACATTGTACAACTATTGATGGGAGGTGTACCGTTGAATCCTCGATGACTCCTATGGCCTTTTGAGTGCTTCAGATCTAACATGAGTAGCATCTTGACTCGTTTGGCTCTTTGGTTAAGGCCTTACATCAGCATAGGTACGGGAAGGACAATTGAAAGGATGTACCAAGCCCTGCTCTTACATCACTGGCAATATGTGAGCCAGTTTTCTCTATTCTGGGATCTCGCTTTATCTCACTCTTGTTGTCATGCCTTGTGGTTCTTAAAAGGGATAACCCCCAATGTCTTCAAAGTCATCTTCATGAATGGGAGATATCCATTCAAGCTCCTTTGCTCTATCAGGGGATGGGATGTATTGGGGCTTCTTTCCATTGACTTACTCCTTAGGCCTCTTTTTCTCTTGGGCTTATTTTATTCTTCATCCCCTTCGGTTTCTAAAAGAGATGGTAGAATCAAATTAGTGTCTTCTAGATGACCCCACAACCATTTATTAGATCGTTTAGGCCATTGGACGATTGATGTCTTCTTGGCCAGCGTCTTATTCTAAGGCTTGTTAGCTATTATTACTGTACCTTGACCGTCATAAAAATAACCTAAGAGTTGTCCACATCTTCATTGTACCTTATAACTAAAAATAATGAGTTATACTACCACTTGGCATAACGATAGTCAAATTGGAGGTTGTCTTACTTAGCCATTTCTTTAGGGATGACCACATGACTACCTGTGCCTGAACTCATAAAATACAAATAAGTTTCTTGAATCCTCTCTAAGCTAGTTGTCCTACCCACTGTCTTTGTCTAGGTAGGGAGCTAGACGAGCCCTTGGAAGAACGAAAATTAGTTTGTAAATTGGTGAGGGTTGTAGGCTTCAATATGAAAATGGCTATCCCTTCTTCACACTAGATGACTGCTCCGAAGAGTGCAGAAATATGCCCAAGCCCCCCTTGCTAATGACCCATCATCCACTAGGGTCTGCTTCTCAAACAAGTGGTCTGGGATGAGGACAAGTTTTTGAGTAAAATAGAATAAAGCAGCAGGCCACAATACTATCTCTGCCTGCTGATTCTTCAAGGTATTAATATATGCAATAGTACAGAGATTCTTCTCCCCTCTCTGGTAAATGGAAGGAAAATAAAGCCCCAACCATGCGCATAAATATTGAAGAGAAAAATGTACTAACTTCTTCCCTCTCCAACCTTCTTAAAGACCTGCTTCCACAATGTCTCGCAGGCCACCATACAAGCAACAAAGACTAGGGACCGCCAGGTTCATGCAGATCCTGTCATCTAGGTTTATAGCAGCAATGAATACTCTGGGGTGAATGTGCTCACCCACACTGCTAGGGAGATCCCACCCACTTAGAAAGGTTGCGTAAACCCTGGACAAGAATGCAAGACCATCAAGGTAGACACTGCATTGAATATTGTGTTTGGTCCACAGCAAAGGCTTACCTCCAGCAGTCATACCTGAGGGACTCTGGCAAATGTGTTTGAGCTAGTTTCCATACGAGAAATTTATGTCATTAAACTCAGAGAACACTTGGAATAATCTTCGACATGTAGTGGAAAGCATCTCAAAGTGATTATTGAAAGGGATATACTCCTCCATTAGTCTCCCCTAAAGAGAAAAATGGCTTATGCCAATAAATTCCCACAGTGAGATGCCTAGCTCCCCATACTTACATAAAAGGGTGTTGGTGTCAGGTTACCACCTTGAGATCGCTTTTACTACCATTGCATGATGCTTGTTAAAACTATTGGTGGAACCATGTAATGCTTCAACCATCCCAACAATGTCTATCTCTACATGGTAGTGGTCGAGGCAAGTGAACTAGAAGACTTCCAGCTTAAGGCATCAGCTACCACATTGGCTTTCTTGGGGTGGTAGTTGATGGTACAATCATAATCCTTAATTAGTTCCATCCATCTTCACTACCTCAAGTTCAACTTCTTTTGTGAGAAAACGTATTCGAGGCTCTTGTGATCGGTGAAAATCTCATACGTCTCACCATACAAATAGTGTCTCCATATTTTTAGTGCAAAGACAACCACTACTAACTCCAAGTCATGAGTGGGATAATTATGCTCATATGACTTGAGTTATCTTGACGCGTAAGTGATTACCTTGTTACATAAGCATGCAATCCAGTCCCCTCCTAGAGGCATCATTGTATACAAAAAATCCTCTTATGCCTGAAGGTAACATAAGAATTGGTGCAGATACAAGATAGTTCTTCAACTCTTGAAAGCTCTTCTTGCATTCATCACTCCATTCAAACTTTGCAGACTTCTAGGCTAGCTTTGTCAATAGTCCCAAAATCTTTGAGAAACCCTCAACAAACCTCCAGTAATAACTAGCTAAACCCAAGAAACTGCGAATTTCAGTCACACTTGTTGGTCTCGGCCAACTTACCATAGCTTCAACCTTCTTGGGGTCAACAAGAACACCATCTTTAGAGATAATGTGACCCAAAAATGACACATGGTCTAGCCAAAACTCACACTTGCTAAATTTAGCATACAATCTGTTCTCTCTCAATGTTTGTAAAGAAATCCGTAAATGTTCTTTATGTTCTTTGTGGTTCTTAGAGTAGACTAAGATGTCATCAATGAACAGAATGACAAAATGGTCCAAAATGGTTTGAACACCCGATTCATCAAATCCATGAAAGCGGCAGGTGTGTTGGTCAATCCAAAAGACATCACAAGGAACTTGTAGTGTCCATAACGAGTCCTAAATGGGGTCTTAGGTATGTGTTCGGCTCACACCTTCAACTGATGATATCCTAATCTCAAGTCAATCTTGAAAAATACCATTGCTCCTTGAAGTTGATCGAACAAGTCATCAATCCTTGGGAGTGGGTACTTATTCTTGATTGTCACCTTGTTGAGTTGATGGTAGTCGATGCACAACTGCATTGTTCCATCCTTCTTCTCTACAAACAACACCGGTGCACCCCATGGTGACACAGTAGGCCTAACAAAACCCTTATCAAGAAGCTCTTGCAAATGTACCTTAAGTTCCTTGAGTTTTGCTGGTGCCATTCGGTATGGATTATAAAAATTGGTCCCATGCCTAGAATCAAGTCAATCATGAATTCAATCTCACGATATGGGGGTAGACTGGGTAGATCTTCAGGAAATACATCCATGAATTTCCTTACTACTAGTACATCCTCTATCGTTGAGTCATCCTTTCAGTCTTCCATGGCATAGGCTAGGTAACCTTATCCTCCCTTGCAGAGTATGTTCCCAGCTTGGATAGTCGAGATCAAATAAGGAAAAGATTCTTTCTTGGTCCCTTGAAAAGAGAATTCTGCTTGGCTTGATATTTGGAAGACAACTTCTTTGGTGTAACAATAGACTGTGGCATGGTAGGAAGCTAAGAAGTCCATTCCCAAATTGATGTCAAATTCATCTAGGTCTAACAATATAAGGTCGACAGTCAACTCTCTATCCCTAATCCTAAGTGTACAAGCCTTACACACAAGTTCTGTCAACATAGTCTTGCCAATGGAGTAGAAACAGTTAAGATGAAGTCCATGTGCACAGGTGTAGTGTCAGCATGCCATAAGAAATCGTGTGCAACAAAAAGTGCATGGATCCAGGATCAATCAAGACTCATGCATCTTGAAAAAACAATTGAAGTATACCTTCCACGACGGTCTTGGAAGCCTTTGTGTCCTGCTCAATGACTGCATAAACTTTGCCATGAACTCTCGGCCTCTAATCATCACCAATTGGCTTAGCTACTGTAGGTGCTAGGAGGAGTGGGAAATCCCTAATCATGTGGCCAACCTTCCCGCACTTGTAGCAAGTGCTAGCTGCCCATCTGCATTGACCGATATGATTTTTGCCACATCTACTACATGTGGTCACTGGTGCTATCGGCATAAGTTTTGTCCTCCTTTGGTTCTCAACCCGAGCAAAGTCACCTCGACAAGGTACCTTAGTCACATCTCTCTTCTTGCCCTTATCACAAATACTTTGCATCTCTTCACTCTCATGCTTAGCAATGCGAGCAGTCTCAACCATATCCATAAAGTTGTTCAGCCATAGCAGAGGCATGCAGGAGCGAATGCTAGTCTTGAGACCCTGCTAAATTTTTTTTGCCTTCATGGTGTCATTGGCGACAATCTATGGGGCAAAGCAGGCCAACTCCATAAACTTGGCCTTGTACTGGAGCATTGTCATGTTGCTTTGTTCAAGCTCGAGAAACTCCAACTTTTTTCCTCGCGAATACTAGGTGGAAAGTAGTAGTCTATAAACACCTCTTGAAATGCCTCCTAAGTAGGGGGCTTGTCACACTCTCCCAGTATTCCACCAATGTTTGGCCTTGCCCTTCATCATGAACGTGGCCAAGGTAATACGCTATTCATCCACGTAGCCAATCACCCAAAAAATATCCTTTAGCTACATCAACCAAGACTCAGCCTCCATGGGGTTTGTAGTCCCCTTAAACTGAGGTGACCTCATCATTCAGAAATGATCAATCATATGATTTTCGTTCCCATTGCCCCTCTCTTTGGGTTACCTTTCGTTGGTGATGTGTTCCTTCATGACCTCAGCTAGGCCATGAATAGCTCTCAACACTCTCTTTAAAGTGTTCTCCCCCTGTGTTGGAGCGGAATATGATCCTCTAGTACTCCTAGAAGGCATCATGTACCTAAAATCATGAAAATCACACACTTAGAATCTATAAGATACATGAACTCAACTAATATCTTCAATCATAGTTATCCACAAGATTCTCAAGTATAATCCATTAAAATCTTTAAATATAAGATCAATCATTAGTATATCACAATCTAAATTTAATTCTCCAAAATATTCTGCAGTTTTCTAATTTATCTTCCTTGAACTCCAAATGATCACAAAATCTCTTATCCAATATAGTCTATAGAATTCCAAATTTGTAGACACTCCTAACTTTAAGTTATCATATAGGTCTATAGAATCCAAACTTGGTTGCTCTGAATTCAATAATTCATATAGAAATTGGCCTAACTCCTAGGACCCACAAGTAAGATCCAATATAGTCCACTTGTTCTCATTAGAATTTTCTTAAGTCCAGTTAATCCAATAATTATGTTTTAATAGTTTGCAGAAGCACATTCAATATTTACTAATCACATATATTCAAATCAAGATGCGAAAGCATAATCTAAAATCTACAAAGATCATAGTAGTCCAATAGTATTAGATCAGAAGAGGAATATCACTAAGGTGTCCCCCTCACCTAAATATATAAAGGGAAACAACTACTAGTATGAAAATATGATCCCAAATACAAAGGGGAGATCCCAAAATATGTCCAAAATAAGGATAAGAAAGACAAAAGGAAAGTTGTAGATGCCATAGCAAGTCCCTCGAATGGAAGACCCGCAACAATAATCAGTCTGAAAAAACAAACGGTTGGGTTAGTCCCAAACCTGTAAGAAGTCTAGCAAATTATAAATAATCTAAAATAAAACACATATCGAAATACTAGCATGTTTGAAGGCCAATATAAAGTTAAACAGATGTTGAAGTAATAATCGCAATCATACTAGTATAAAGCAACGATAATCACATGTGAAACAGGAGGTAGTGATTCAATACAAAAGTCTAAGTCCGAATGGTAAGTCAATGCGGAGGTCAAGGCTCACAACTTGATGTTATATGTTAAATCTTGAAAGACCCAATGTGCTATGATTTCAGAGTGTTCAGATTTCAGTGTTCAAGTGTTCGGAGTCCATACGGTTCACAATGTTCAAAGTTCAATATTCGGAGTTCAAAGATTCAAAGTGTTATGAGTTTGATGTTCAAAGGTTATAAGTAAAGTATTCGTATGCTCTGACCAACCCCATGGGTAGGGTCCTGATTTCATGCCAAACCCCACGAATAGAGCCAATGTCCTTTTTTAACTCCAAGGAGGAGGGCCAATGTCCTTGTTATAACCCCAAGAAGGAGGGCCAATGTCCTTGTTATAACTCCAAGAGGGAGGACTAATATCCGTGAGCCAAAGAGCATGTTTGAAGTACTTTCTTACACTTAGCCTTGTGAGTAGACCCAAATAGTCAATGACACACTTAGCCCGGTGTTAAGACCTACATAATTAATGGTCACACTTAGCCCTATGATGGGGCCTAAGATGGGTCAAAGTTTCAATGTCCAAAAGGGTTCACATCAATAGGTCTAAATGTCTACATAGTTTCGATGATCCGAATGTTTCAATAATGTATACAACAATTGTAAGCATCACATTTCCATACATCAATCATGTTAAAGGCACATAGTTCACTTAGATTCAATGTTAGTGTATAATTCAATATTCATAAGTTTGGAGTCACAATGATTCACTAAGATTTCTTATAGAATCAATGATTCAAACATGAAATAGGATTCAAAGGTTTACATAATCACATAGGAGGCATAAAGTTCAATAGAATCAATGAGTTCAATATATTTACACAGAAATTCCACATGTATTCCAATGAATCAAATTATATAGATCAACCAATAACACTCCTAGTATTCCAAACAAAAGACTAAACAAGATTACCTTTCAAATTGAACATGAATAAAATAGATCTTGAAGGATTCACAACTTCACACAGATTTTTAAAGATTCACATAGGAAAATTTCAATTTTCACATGTTCTAAAGATTTTTTTAAAGGAAATCAGTCCACATAATGTCTAAGATCAATTCTAAGATCAATAATCTTTTACAAAATAGGTGTAGGTCTAAAAAGAAAATAAGAATCAATGGTCTAAATCATAGGTATGCAGAATTTTCAGAGATTTTAATGAGTTTCTATAATCAAAACACAAAGATCTAAGAGAATCAAAGAGGAGAATACATCACATCATCCGTAGTATGCAAAAAATTTCTTACAAAAGAGCTTAATCCTAGAATTAAACTATATTAAAAGGATTGACCAAGGATTTTCCAAAGATTCTAAAGGATTCAATCACAAATTTCAAAGATCAAAGAAATCCACAAAGAAAGTTACTACAAATCATCTATAGTATGATAGATTTACTTACAATAAACTTATATTTCAATGATTCACATAGTTTTCAGAGATTTCAATGAGTTTCCATAGCCAAAACATAAGGATCAAAGGAATCCGAAGAGGAAGTACATCAAATCATCTATAAAAAGCTAGATTTGCTTACTAAAGAAGTTTAAGTCCAAAGTTCAAAGAGTTGGATCAAGATTTTCAAATATTTCAGAGATTTCCAAAGATTTACATATAAATTCCAAAAATAAAAAAGAAATATACTTCACCAAATCCATAGTAAGCTAGATAGTCTTACCAAGCTCAATCCAAAAACTTTTAGGCAATGAAGCCCGACTTTACCTCCTCAAATCACCTTGCTCTGCAATATTAGAGTAGATCTTACATTAAATAAATGAAACTAAGAATTTTTAGTAAAGAAATAAGTTATTTTAGAAAAATTTCCATGGTTGGAAGTGAAACTTACCAAATTAGGGAAGAACTCCCAAACTTAGCTTCCAACATTTTCTAATATTTTTCCTCTTTGTTTTAATGAGAAAAATGACCTAATTGAGGTGTTAGTAGGCTTATAACTTGTCCAAGACGAGATCCCACATGTTTGGGGGACCAATGAGCAAGTGTCACATCAAAAATCACTTTTTGGGTATTTTTTTGTTATTTTTTATTTTATGGTTTTTGGGACCCCGAGCCCTCACCTCGATAGGTGAGCCCTTTAAACCCCCTTAGCGAGCACTCATATCAATTAGCAAGCACTCAGGCACCCCCTTGGTAAGCCCTTGGCTTAAGAGACTCGAGACTCCCCACTTTTTTTTTTTTTGCAAAACCCATTGTCGGGAAAATGGCCATAACTTTCTTTAGAAAACTTAGAATTGGGAACCGTTTGTTACATTGGAAAGAAAACTTGACGAACTTTCTAACAAGGTATGTCTCATACTCTAGTTCTCTCGATATTGATGTCAATGGACCCGTGAAGTTACCCTAATTGCGTAGTTAGGAAAAACTATCGAACTTAAATAGTTTTAGGTCCAACTTGGGTTCTATACTTTTAAATTGGTCCAATGGCCACTCTAAGGTCTGTATAACCATGTGAAAGGAAAACTTTACCCTTATGGAGGTGAAATTATGATTTTACCTCTTTAGTGCAACACGGGGTGTTACAAAACTTTTCAAATCGCTAGTGGTAGAATCTTTGAGAGTTTCCCCCTCTTTAATGGAAGGTAGTAGAGTTTTGCAGACTGGATTGCCTCGATGGGTACGATCGTCTAAGCAACACCAACCCTTACAGATAGTTCTAATATATTCAGGCAAGCTTGGCACATGCTCAGTCAATGGGTTAACAAATTCTGGGTCAAAAAGACTCTGACTACAAGCCCATTCGTGAGTCTAATGAATTGGGGAAAGAAAGCTTTCATGACACTCTCGGTCGTATCGGATTTGTCTCTTGGGTGCCATTACTCTACAAGGAAAAGAAAGCCAAGATTAGATGTGGATATAGATGAAAATGCATATTTTTAACATCTTATATAAGTGTGCACGAATGAGCATCCTAGTGTGTGAATGCAACTTATAGTTTCACATTTGCGCACATTTCAGTAACTGCACACATTCAGCAGCATAACAGCTCATAGCGGGCGAATGACTAAACTTTTACCCATTTGTGCCTAACATCCTATCTAAGAAGGAGAGCACAAATAGGAGGCATCTCAACCCGCGAATGAACATAGGGAAAGCCTTTTACGACCACTAAAGCTAGCCCTAAAGCGGCGAATGGTTCGCCGGAAGCCCCAATCGTCGCCTAAGACGAAGACCGGAGTTCCCGAATGGGTTTTTGAAGTTTAAAACTCCTAAATCTTCACAAAGTCCACTAAAATTGTGCCAAAGTGCTCATTTTAGCAATACAACATTTCCTAATTGACCTGATTTAGGGTTTGAGGCCCTAAAACTTACCAAAATAAAGAAAAGGTTTTCGGGTTCCAGTAGAGAAAGAAAGCTCCAAGAACTTCACGGATGAGGTTTCAAAAACCTTTAAGAAGGTGTGAAAATGGTTGAGAAGATGAAAATGAGGATTGAAATCAAAGATTTTGTTATAAAGTCACACATGCAAGGAGATTTAAGCTCTCTATAGTGGGGATTTTGCACAAACAAGAAGTTTGAATGAACTAAGGAAGACGTCCAAACCCTTCTATACCCATAGGGATAGTTTGGTTAGACCACATGGAATTCAAAAGAACCCGCCTTTTAACAAAGGGTAGAATGGTTCTTTCCTTTGCTAGCTGTAAGAGGAAGTTAATCGAAGAGATGTGTGCCGTTAGTTATCATTATTTCTCTAAGAATGAATTTTGAGTTATGGTACGTGAAGGTGAAATACAAATCTTATTCACCCATAAATGGTTGAGCAAATGAGGGGCCTAACCATTCATTCACCACATATTTTCAGTCTGGTGAATGACAAAAATCATTTTCATTCGCTACTACTGAAATCCAAAATTGCTCAAAGTTTGATGAAGCCAAAAAGGGTGAGGGTCTTATTTGATCTTTGTAACATGTTTGACTTCCATGACACCAAAATTTGGTTCGCCTCTACGACTTTTCCTAGAAGGATAGGGAGGGATATGATCAACTCTATTTTTGCAAAAATTGTTAGACTTCATAAGCATGAAAATCTCTAAAGTATTTGGTTCTCATATTACTAAAAGAAAACAAAATTTGCTTATCCTAAAAGCCTATTGCATATCGGTAAGTATTAGTATCCTCTTGGGCAAAGTATGTAACTTTGGATTACTCAATTATCTCAAGGACACAAAATATAAAGATGCAAAAGAAAGGTAATTCATTGATAGAGTATTCAAACAGACTACAATTCACTGATAACTAGAAAAAAACAAAGAAGACAAATATCCAACGAAAAAAAGATTAAAAGAAAGCCTTGAGCCTATCATGAAGTTCTTGAGAGAGGGGAATTTGCTATTGTAGAATGAGTTCGGCGTCCGACCATTCAGCCACCTATTCTGGGTGTCCCTCGTCATTAACATTCTCCTACATTACATCCGAAATAACTTTGACTCAGGCAATCAGATGTTCCTTGTTCTCGGTGGAACATTCACTATGCTCCATGATGGCGTAGCAAGCATTCATGTGATCCGAGAGACGCATGTACTCCGACTTGACATAATCAAAACATTATGCCAACACTACCAGTTCTGCACTTGTGAAACTCTCTAGATGAGTCACTTCAGCATGATCCTATTTTAGACTGACTATTTTTGCTTCAGATTCTGCTATGAGGACTTCAAGATTAGGAGTGGGTTGAGAAAGTTTTAAAGTCTCTTTAGCTTGCGCTATAGCCGCTGATGAATTCAGGAGAGACTCCACAATTTGCCTAATCCTTACATTCTTAAAGTACATCTCCATTACATCTAGGCAGGATAGGGCTTTAGCCCGGGTACATGGTAATGTGAGTGCCTCAAGTTCCATAACTGTAAGATCTCACAAAAGATGAACACGAACATCAAATGCCCGTTTTGCGTTTTTATAAAAATCTTCTAACTCATGTTCATTATAGTCTTCTATGGGTGGAATTTCCTCATCTTTGAAGGAAAGCGTTGCACAATAAAAGAGTAAGTCAAAAATCAAAATAGCTTAGTACTTTTACCAAAGACAAGTACCTGGTGCTGGAACACGCTTTGGTGCTAGTGTCGGGTCAAGCTCCGAAGATGGTTCAAGTTCTGGTGCTGGACTAGGATCCGGGATTAGATGATTATCCTTGGAGTCTAATGAGTCAACTACTCTAAGTATAGGGTCATGATGACGGCTTACTCTCATCGTAGGCCTTGGTCCTCGATTGGTCCAAGACCTGAGTCTCATTCACTTGGGTGTGATGTCATCAAAATTAAATGATTCACCCCTTCTTGTGCTGGAGGACTCTCTCTTGGGAGCCATTGCTGGAAAGAAATATGATTTTCTTCAATAAAGAGTAGATCCCACAAATGGGGTACAAAATGAGCGAATAAGCATTTGCTATCACATTCGCACACATTAGTCTCTGCAACAAAGTACATGAATCTCAATTCATGAATGAAATTAAGGGGATTCATTTGCAACCTACTTAAGCAGACAGTCACATGATAAACCTGGATACCGCAAATAAGCTGCTAAAGATGTGATCATCCCAGAAAAGATAGTTAGAATTCTGAATAAAAGAAAGGAAGTAAAAGGTCTGTAATCCTTTTCGAGGCTTCTCAAAAATTCTACCAAGGTTTCTCTATGCCATACAATGATTCTCCTCACCATACAAGAAGAAATTAAGCTAAGAAAAGATAGATGTCTCTCACAATCAAAGGAAATGAAGATGAAGAATAGAAACTCACTTTGCAAAGATGATGCTCTAGAAGAAGAATTATGATTCAGAAGGCGAGCTGGAACAAAAGAAGGAAGACTAATATACTTGTGGAAGGGTATATTTGTTAAGATACAAGGAATTTGAATAGTCTCAGGAACTAATAAAGAAAGGATATCGAGAGGAGTAACTGAAGACCATTATTTTGGCATCGAAAAATGCACTGTCTCTTTACACTCATAATGTATTTTCTGAGGGGGAAACTCTAGAAACCTAAAGTGTGCACAAATGGATAAATGATCTAATATTTGCCACATTTAGTCTTAGCAAATGAAAAACCACAATCTCATTCGCCCGAGGTCAAGGGCTTGCAGATACCTACCTTTGCCACCAAAAGTGTGCACGAATGTGTTGTTTATGTTCGCTTATCAAGGAAACCAAAAACTAAAATTCAATGTTATCTCCTTCCGGGGTGGTTATTTTGGATGGGCACGACTCTTATGAGTTCCCTAATCACCCAGGAGATTGAGGAAGGTAGATTCTCGCATAGAAGAATCACTTATATCTTTAGGATAAGGATTGAAGAATCCGACCTCAACAAAGAAGCCATGAATGAAATAGAGTTCTCCCACAATGAGGACTTTTCTCAAAACTCATTTTGCTGCTATAAATATCTCCAAAGTTGCACAAGAAAACAAGTTTTAGAGGTTGGAAGGCAAGTTTTGAAAGTGAAGAGCTTTGGAAGCTTGGCAGATCCATCGTGTGCGAAAAACCTTTTAACAATTCATACTCTCATAATCCAGGCAAGTTATACACCATCTCTTCGAAAGTCCACAAGTTCACCTCTCTTCCAAAAGAGGAAATGCAAGTCCATTATATCTCTGTGATTTCTCCAAGGAAGATATTATAGGAAGCTTAATCATGAATCAGGTTATGGCTAGGCAAATTTATTGATGCATGAGCAGTGAAGTTTATAATCACATATATTAAATAAAAGGAATATTGTCTCCTCTTCCACCTCTTCTTCTTCCTTACATTCATGTAACTCCTTCTCTATAATACAAGTCGAGAAACTTGAAGTTAATAAGAGGTTTACTATGTTAAACGGTTGTAATTAACAAGTCCATTAGACTTAGAGTATTAGTCCCCACTCATAAAATAATTAACTAGCCTCTATAATGGCTAGGTAATTTGTTCAACGAATTTCACCTCATAAAAAAATACGGCTCAAAATTTGGTGTTACAATGTCAGTCAATACACCTCCATTTTTTAATGGATGTGATTATGGCTATTAGAAGTTTTGCATGGAGATCTTCCTAAATGCCTATGACCATAAGGTTTGGGGGTCGGTTATCGAAGGATATAAGGTTTCCAATAAACCCCGTAGTGAGTGGATCATGGCTAAGGGAGATGCACACAAATTCAACTATAAGGCATTGAATTCCATTTCCAATGGACATGCTCCGATGAGTTTAGGAGGATATCCCACCTAAAGAGTGTAAATGAGGCTTGGGACCTTCTTTCGATCACTCAAGAAGGAAACAATGCCATGATGATATCAAAATTGTAAATGTACACTTCACAATTTGAGGCACTCAGGATGGAGGAAGATGAGGAAGTCTCTCAATTTCATGCTAGGCTCTCTAACCTCATAATTTCAATGAGGAGCATAGGTGAGGAAATTAGTGAGAATAAGGTTGTAAGAAAAGTACTTAGATCTCTTCCCAAAAGGTTTAAACCAAAGTAACTGTCATTGAAGAGAGCAAAAATGTTGGAACAACTAAGTTGGAAGAACTAATTGGCTCTCTTCAAACCTATGAAGCCTCCATAAAGAAACCCACCAAGAAAAATGACATTGCTCTTAAGTTGGATGAACCTTCGGGATCCAATGAGGAAACTGACGAAGAATTACCCCTAGTGGCTAATAGGTTCAAGAAGTTCTTCAAGAGAAATGCTAGAGATTTCTCAAAGAACATGTTAAGAAATCCTATCCTAACTATCAGAAGAAGAATGATTCTTGTAAGGAACCTCCCATTTGCTGCGAGTACGAAGAGAGATGTCATATTGCCAAGGATTGTGGCAATAGAAAAAATAAGAATTACAAGCCAAAGGGCAAAGCTATGGCGGATACTTGGGATGATGATTTCAAAGAATTGGAACAAGAAACCCAAAGTAGTGAGGAGACCACCTCACAAGAGATCAAGGCATTTATAACCTATGAATCTCCATTGAGTTCATCTAGAGAAGGTGAAGGAGAAGAAGGAAATGAGGACATTTAAAGTGCATTTAATAGCCTCTACCTTCAAAGTGTTGAGATAAAGAAGAAGAACAAACAACTTAAGAAAAAGTGCAAGGATTTAGTCCAAAAGATCAACTCCTTGGAGGACACAATCTCCTATCTCCAACAAGAATCTCCCATGGAAAGTGGTAAGATCAAAGAGCTTTCCATTGAAAACTCCTCACTTCACAAATATAAAGAAGAATTGAGCCTAAAGATCACTTCTCTTGAAAAGAAGCTTAGTGAAGCCACAAATTTTTAATTTCTTGAAAAAGACAATAAGAGAATTGAAAAGGAAAAACTTCTTGGGGATAATGAAAAATTATTCAATCAAATCCTAGAACTTGAAGAAAAACTCAAGGTTCTAGAGAATAGTGAGAGAGAGACAAGGTGTGATGACTCTCTTGTACTTGAACTTGAAAGTCAAGTAAATGTACTTAATGAGAGAAATAAATCACTAAACATCACTTATGCTCAAATCACTAGAAAGTCCTTAGAGTACCTCAAGTAAATCAAGGAACTTGAGGAGGACAAGAGGAAGTCATTTTTCATGCTAGCGCAAGGAAACAAAAATTTTGAGAAGATGCTCACCATGGGAAGAGACCATGGAGACAAGAGAGGATTTGAATTCAATTCCAATGTCAATCACACTTTCTCAAAAAAGACTACGAATGTCTTTGTGAAAGCCAAGGGAAAAGCTATTGCACAAGCCTCCCACAAAGGCAAGGAGAAAGTGTCTTCTCAAGGACCATCATAAAGGTCCTTTGAGAGTATGAGGAAGAAAAGAACATTCCAGGGTAAGGCACCCTTGAAACAATGTGAGGTAGTTAGGAAACTAAAACCTCAACCATATTCCTATGCCAAAGTGGCATAGAATAGCTTTCAAGCCAATAAAAGGCTTCTTCCTCTAGAGGATTTCAGGAAAATACCTCTACTTCTAAAAGTCCCAAAGGGTAAGCTAGAAGAACTCTTCAATCTTCTTAGACTCTTATCTTTTAGGAGGAATCGATTTCAACCTCTTGAACTTAGAAGAAGTAAATCATCCTCTAATGCTCAAAAGCCTATGAAAAAATAATCATAATCATATGTTCCTAAAAGACCAAGCTTTTCATGCTATTATTGTGGTCTTTAAGGGCACCTGAAACATGATTGTAGGAAGAGGATGAATGACATCAAATCCCAAATACACCATGATGTAAAGAAAATACATAATAGGAAGAATGTCAACAAAGGATCTATTTTCAAAATAATGAAAATAGGAACCTTCTTAAGAAGAAGGATCTAGCCCAAAAGGAAAAATTAAGAAAAAAAAATCTTAAGAAAATTTGGGTTAGAAAGGATGAGCTTAATTGCTTAGTCATCCAAACGGCTTTAAAAGCTGGGAGCACATCAAGGTGGTACCTTGATAGTGGGTACTCTAGACACATGACCGGTGATAGGTCATTATTTGTTGATCTTGAGGAAACTCAAGGTGGAAGTGTCACCTATGGTGATAGAAGTAATACCAAGATCATTGGCAAGGGAACCATAGAGGTCTTCGGTATTCCTACACTCACTAATGTCCTATCTGTGCAAAACCTAAAATACAATTTAATTAGCATAAGCCAAATCTATGATAAAGGCTATGGTGTTCACTTTGTAAAAGATGTGTATGAGATCAAAGACAAACGGAGTGATGATATCCTTGTCAAAAAGTTGACAACTAGCAACAATTGCTATGTGATAGAACCCAACAAGCATGTGTTGGATGCTTATCTTTTGTCTCAAAAGGATGAGACTAATCTTTGGCACCAAAAGTTAGGTCACATCAACTTTAGAGACTTTTTAGGATAAGTTGAAAGGGAATAGTCAAGGACTTGCCTAAGTTGTCCCAAGTTAAAAATCCTATGTGCAAAGGTTGTCAAATGGACAAACAAACTAGAGTCCCCCACAAAAGATAAATCAAATAGGGAGTTCTAGGCCTCTAGAACTTCTCCACATGGACCTAGCCGGTCCAACTAGAACGAAGAGTTTATGAGGTAAAAGGTACTTCATGGTAGTGGTGGATGGTTTCTCTCGTTACACTTGGGTAGCTTTCTTAAGGGAGAAATCTGAGGCCTTTGATGAATTCTTGAACATTTGTAAGAGAATTCAAGTTGAAAACGATTTCTCCATTAAGCGCATTCAAAGCGACCATGGTAGGGAATTCGAGAGCCACAAATTCTCAGATTTGTGTGTTGAGTTGAACATTAGGCATGAGTTTTCATCACCAAAGACTCCCCAACAAAGTGGAGTTACTGAAAAGAAGAATAAGACTTTGCTAGACATGGTGAGTTCCATGCTATCAAGCAAAGATCTTGCCAAGAGATTTTGGGCTAAAGCGGTGAATACCGCATGCTATGTCTCAAACCGTGTCTTTCGTAGATCTAGAATTGACAAAACAAGCTATGAAATATGGAGAGGAAAGAAGCCTACTGTCAAATACTTCAAAGTATTTGGCAGCTCATGCTACGTCCTTAGGGATAGAGAACACCTAGGGAAATTTGACAAGAAAAGTAATGAAGCTATCTTCCTAGGGTATTCTACAAATATTAGAGCATACCGGGTGTTCAACAAGAGGAATATCACCCTGGAAGAGTCCATCTACGTGCCATTGATGATCATGGGAATGACACAACACAAATAGAAATACCTGTTGTATTCTCTAACAATGAGCTAGAATCTTCGCCTCGCATTGAGATCGAGGGATCCCAAAAGGATCAAGAAGATGTCTCATCACAATAAAGCTTCGATGATGATGGAGGTGACCAACATCATCCTAAGGAGAAGAGGTTCATGAAAGGATTATCACCCAATGATATCCTTGGTGATCCAAAGGATGGAGTAAGAATAAGAAGAAAAATAGAAAATATCCTAAGCCATCTTTGTTTCACCTCCAAGATTGAGCCTAAGAAGGTCAAAGAGGCTCTAAATGATCCGGATTAGATCATTGCCATGAAAGAGGAGCTCAACCAATTCAAAAGGAATAATGTGTGGTTCCTAAATGAGAGACCCTCTGATAAGAACGCCATTGGAACAAAATGGATATTCAAAAACAAACATGACGAACATGGATTGTAACGAGAAACAAGGCTAGACTTGTAGCCAAAGGATATTCCTAGATTAAGGGCATATACTTTGAGGAGACATTGCTCCTGTGGCCATGTTAGAGTCTATCCGGATTTTACTGTCTATTACATGCTATTTAAAGTTCAAATTATATCAATTGAATGTCAAAAGTGTCTTCCTAAATGGTGTACTTCAAGAAGAAGTATGTGTAGAGCAGCCTGAGGGTTTTGTGGACCCTCATATGCCAATCTACATGTACAAATTGAAGAAGTCATTATATAAGCTAAAGCAAGCCCCTAGAGCCTGGTATAAGAGACTAACTAGGTTTTTCATGGATCATCAATTTGATAGGAAGACTATGGACAAAACTCTCTTTATCAAGAAGATTGATGGTTACATACTCATTGCACAGATATATATGGATGACGTCATTTTTGGGTCTACTTGTTAGGAGTTGTCTCATGGGTTCGCTTATACGATGAAAGCCAAATTCGAAATGAGTATGGAGAGAGAATTATGATCCTTCCTAGGATGACAAATCTGAAAAATGTCTGATGAAATATTTCTAAATCAATCCAAATTTGCCAAGGATCTTGTCTCAAAGTTTGGACTTAATGAGTCGAAACTGGCAAATACTCCAATAAGTACAAGTGAAAAAATCACTAAGAATCTAGATGGTATCAACATCGATCCTACTTATTACTAGAGTATTATAGGCAATCTATTGTACTTGACTGCTAGCAGTCCCGACATTACCTTTAGTTGTGGATGGATTTTCAGGTGCTGATTTGGTTGACAATGTCGATGATCAAAAAAGCATAAGTGGTGGAAGCTTTTACGTAGGCAACTTTCTGGTCTTGTGACATAGTTGCCAACAAAATTCTATATCTTTGTTGACTACTGAGGTGGAGTACATTGCTGCTGGAAGTGGATGTACACAATTGCTTTGGATAAAGAAAATGCTTAAGGATTATGAGTTGTCGTAAGACACGATGAACCTATTCATTGACAACTTAAGTGTAATATAGATTTCCAAGAATCCAGTGCAACATTCTAGGATCAAGTATATTGATATCAATCATTACTTCATTCGTGATTTGGTAGAGGATAAGATTTTTATCCCTAGAATATGTGAAGACCAAGGATCAGCTGGCAGACATCCTCACAAAAGCATTGGACTCGAAGAGGTTTGAATACCTCAGTGGTTCGATTGACATGTGCTTAATTCATTGAATCGAGGGTTGGGATACCACAGCCATACAAGGGGTATAAGTGTTCAAATGAACACTTAGTGCATGGAATGTAGCCTAGGGGGAAGGGCTACTTGGTACCTAAGGGGTGCCTTACTCCCTATCATGAGCTTTCAAACTTAGGATAGTTGGAGTGCTCCAAATAGTATGGAGCACTTCAAAGTGGCGCGCTCCAACTGGGCAATGTGACTGTGGAACTGAAGCATCACAAATGGGATTAAAATAGGGTTGCACCCTAATTTCTTACTCACTCAACCTCTTGGAACCCTTGTCTCCCCTCCATCATACTTCCCTTCGAGATCTCAATCAGTATGATGGTGCCACGCACTAAGAAGGCACCAAAGAGAGCCCGAGTTGACACCTCGAGGCTCCACAACACAAGGAGTGAGGAGAATTATGAGGCCTACTTCTCAAAGAGGCCTATCATGGTAGAATAGATTGTTGATCAATCCATCCTTGATGAGGTTCTAGGCAATTTCCTTCCCCTCAATGGTGGATGGGTAGACATCACTTTATTTGATGGTGATGTCTAAGTAGAGGCCATTAGAATTTTCTATTACAACGTCCACAACTCGAATTAGCAGAATTTGTCTTTCGAGATAGTTGTGTATGGAGTCAAGATGAAGATTGATCCTGATGTCATCTCCTTCATGCTAGGTATCCGTCATCCTGTGGGTCAGGCAATCACATATCCTCCTATGTAGCTCAACAAGGAGAACATTACGACACTCTTGGGCTACCCTCACCCACATTGGTTTATGAAGTGATAATTCCTTAAAATTGCATAATTATCATAATCAAAATAAGCATTATCGCATTTATTTTGTGTATTTATATTAAATTATGTATTTTCTCTTGTAGGATCTCAAGAAAAAGCCCAATTGAAGTTTGAAGCCCATTA
>JAOXJP010242155.1:0-23045 GCA_025762735.1 Platanus orientalis | reverse complement strand
GTTCCATTTATTGGTTTTCTTCTGGCATCTTATTGCCTTGAACTCATTGTTCTTCACCTTCAAACATCCTCATGTTCCATAAACTCCTTCTTGCCTTTATGCTCTTTTGCCTTGTCTTTGTACATGACCCTTTCATTGAATACCACATCTTTACTTCTAATGACTTTCCAGTTTTCATTATCCCAAAACCGATATCTAAACTCATTAGAACTGTATCCAATGAAAATGCAATTTTTTGACTTCACATCCAACTTATTTCTCAATTCAGCATCAACATGAACATAAGAAATATAACCAAATACTCTAAGATGTAAAATGCTTACTTCTTTTCCTGTCCATGCTTCTTTAGGTAATCTGCCATCTAATAGTACCGAAGGTCCTCTGTTTATTAAGTGTGCGGCTGTATTAACCGCATCCACCCAAAACTATATAGGTAATCCCGTATGCAATTTCATGCTTCTGGCTCGCTCTACAATTGTTATGTTCATCCGCTTAGCCACACTGTTTTGCTGCGATGTGCATGTTACTATCTTCTCCCTTCTAATCTCATTCAAAGCACATAATTTTTCAAACTCTTTGCTACAATATTCCCCTCCATTGTCAAACCTTAAGAATATAAGTCTTACACCTATTTTATTCTCAACCAAGGCTCTCAACTTTTTAAACACGTCAAATACATTAGATTTATGTTTTAGAAAATAAACCCACAATTTTTTGGTCGCATCATCGATAAAAGTAACAAAGTAGTAAGAGCCACCAAGTGAACATACCTGAGTTGGTCCCTATATATCAGTATGGACCTGTTATAATTTTTAAAGTTTTTGTCCTTACTACTTTTGAAAAGCCAACATTCTTTTGTTTTCCCAAAACACAGTCTTTGTAAAATTTCAAGTCTAATGCTTTCAAACTTGGAGCTTGCCTTTCCTGTGGATAATCTTCATTCTTTTTTTTGTTTGTGCCCAAGTTTGTAGTGCCATGTGTCTGAGTTGACACTTGTTTCAGCTACCTCAATAAAACCTTGTTTTTTGGTCAGATAGAGTGTACCTTATTTCTTTCCTTCAGTTATCACAAAAATACCTTTGGTTACTTTCCACATGTCTCCTGTAAAAGTAATTGTGTGTCCTGAACTTGTGAGCTGACCAACAAAAATTAAATTCCTCTTCAAACTTGATATGTGTCTCACACCATTCAACAACCATGTACCTCCGTTAGGTAGGTTCAACTGAACATATCCTTTGCTAATTATGTTGCAAACCTTGTTGTCTCCAAGATATACTTTGCCATAGTCCCATTGAACATAATTCTTGGGACATTCCTTATTTGCTGTGGCATGAAAGGATGCCTTAGAATCTAATACTCAAGACTAACTTTTCATCTAATGCAAAAATCTAAGTGTATTCAATAACTTCACCTGCAATATTTACTGAAGCTTCATTCTCCTTGTTGCGACCTTACTTTATCTTTTTTTTTTTTTCCGGATCCCAATAGTCATTCTTGAGGTGTCCTTTTTTTCCACAATTCCAAAATTCTACTCTTAGCTTTGTTGACTTAAAATTTTCCCTAAATTTTGACCTCCTATGGTCTTGCCCTCTTTCAATAGTTTTTCCTCTCACTTTTACATTTAGTGCGCTCCCACTTGATGATGCTTCTCTTATACACTTTCTGCAGACTTCTTCATTGAGTAGTATACTCACCACATCATTGAACTTCAGAGTGGTTGAACCTAAGGAATTGCTCACCTCCATAACAAGGTCATCCCCACTCTCTGGTAAAAAGGATAGGATCAACAAGACTCTAACTTCATTTTCAAAGTTGAAGCCTACCGAGATCAACTGACTTGTGACTATGTTGAACTCGTTTAGATGTTTTGCAACAATTCCTCCCTCAGTCATCTTCATGTGAAACAATTTCTTTATCAAGAATACTTGATTTAATGCAGATGGCTTCTCATACATCTGCGTAAGGGCCGCCATGAGATCTTCTGTGGTTTTCTTTTTGAAAATATTGAAGCAATTGATAGTGATAAAGAGAGTTTAATCATACTTAGAGCCTTCCTGTTGAACACTACCCAATTTGCTTGTCTCGGGTTTGTTTGCTTTCCCTCCAAGAGATAGAGATTTTTCTGGTATAGAATATCTTTATCTATACAAACTGGTTTTCTAAAAACTTAGCTTTGATACCAGTTGTTGGGAGTTTAACACAGAAAACCTTCAACCTAGCCAAACAAGAAGAAACAATAATAATAAAAGTAAAACAATCCAAACCACAAAGCACACTACAAGAACACAAGTATTTACATAGAAAACCCCAAATTGGGAAAAAACCACAGAGTCGCAGAGAAAGTTTCACTATTTTTGGAAGATTATAAGAGTTCTCTCTCAATCTTTCACAAAACCACTATTCTCTTACAATATTTTCACTCTCTTCAACTCCAAACAAAATTAGAGATCTTATATAGATCATAGAAGTTGATCCCACCACAAAACCCTACCTTCTTTGCTCACCATGGAGGTTTTTATCTCCCTTTCACGTCATTGGTTTGATCCTGAATTGATCTTGACTCGATCCGGGATCGAATTGGCAATACTTTAGAGTAGTTTTTCTGCAGTCTTTGTAACTAATTGTGCTCGGATTGATCCAGCACTACTGGAACTCACTTCCAAGGTTCCACTCACCTCTGGTTCGCATCAGACTCTACCCCAACAGTTTTCAATGAACCTATCCTAACTTTACGAGCTTTTTTCATTGTTAAATGAAGTAGTCACAGATGGATTTAAACTAGTATGTCTGTAAAAGAAGGAAGAGAGAAAAAGAATGTATTGGATTTTGTCATAATTGTGAGGTAGGGGAAACCTCGAGTAGGTTTTTGAATTTGAAACAAGAAAAAAAATCAATGACCATGAGGTTCAAGTGAATAATCAGTATGAATTGGGTTTTCACCACATGATTAAATCTCAGAACTTCCAAAAGACTTGCGTATTGTAGCCAAAATAAAGCTACAAAAGGTCATAACAACTAAAGTGAGAACTATAGTGAGAGATAGAAGCTTTGTTCCACTTCTTGTGAACATCAGGAATGGTATCTAAATTGCATAGTAAAACATACCACTTAGACAATACACCAGGCAGGGGGATCAATCATCTGGTTGGGATCCTTTAAGAAATATCTCATACGAAAAAAGAAGTGCTCAACATGATGTTGACCATGCAATCTATCTCATTATCCTCTTTATTAGAAAATTTTTGCAAACATTCTCTAAAACTATAGCTCATATAGCTGCAGTTTAAGGATCTGGCTGGTGGGATTGTAAATTTAGTACATCCTTTATCAAGTAGGCCACCTATGTAGCTGCTCCTCTCATATTCATGTAGAATATTCAAGGTATTCTCGTATCATCTCTAGATTCTAATACACTGTCATTCTTGTAAGAAGCAATGCAAAATCTGTATGCATGTCTTTGATCTACTTTTTCCTTCTTACAATTGAAATTTCTTACTAGAACCTATTATTATCACTCTTATGAAAGAGAACCTTGGACCGGTTACTACTCTTAGGAAAGGTAACTACATAGGCCTACTTATCTAATGGAGTTTTCCCAGGTGCTAGTATGCTTCTAATCTACAGATTTGTACTGTTCAAGGTCACACATTCTTATCAATTCAGTGGCCCCAAGTAGAAGATTTTGTAGATTTAAGTATCAGCCCAATTGTATGATCTTAATTAACACTCCCCTAATAGCACCGAAAAAAAAAAAAAAAGGAGAAAACGATATTTAGATTTTTTCTATATAATAATTTGTTTTTTTCTTGGTCACGCAAACAAAGGAAACTATGGGTGTGCATGGGTCGGGTCCAGGCTAGGCTGTGGTAGGCCCAGGGTAGGGCCCGTTGTAGAATATTATGAGCTTGAGCCCGAAAAAGGCAGGCTCATAGGCCCAAACGAATGCGTGTTTCTACAACAAATGAGAAAACTAACAATGTTTCACTCAAATAAGCTCTATATGGGGCTTACATTCTATTTAAGGTAGCTTGCCAAGGCATCTTAGCCTTCTTAATTGCAATGTGAATCCAATAGTGATGTGCTACTACAAACCATCACTTGATTATAACATTTATATAGACTACATACTCAGGATCATTTTACATAACTCCAGGCTCGAGTGGAGAATGCGGAGTCCATTACGAGACAATTTTTTTCTATTCCCACTGCTGCAAAGGACAAGCCATGGTACTTTATAAAGCAACCAAACTAAGGGAATTTTTAGGTTAGCCTTGATTTTTAAACCAAACTAAGAGAGACGGGAAACCTCCGAGGGGCAATCGTGTTTGGACATCAGTCAATGGGCCATCTGAAGTCTGTCCATGGTAACTTTTGAACTTTGGAACAGTCGACAGTTGGAAAATTTTATATCTGCATGGCTACTCTGGAACCCCTGTAGCTCCGTTGATTGTTCTTCTTGTGTTGCTCTCACAGGCAAGTGACATGTGAAAAAGAGTTTCATATTTGCCAACAGGAGAGGATCCTGAGGCCAATGAATGAATTTATCTAAGAGATCAAACTAGGCCTAAAATCAACTTTAAGAGATAGTTTTCTATATTTATTAGAGTGATGAAGAAGTTCATTAAAGCTTCGAAAACTCCAAAAAAAAAAAAAAAGCATGGATCAAATGATCAGCTGAGTTTTGGCATAGACACATCTACGAGGCCATTGTCCCTAGGTTGAGTTTCTATGCATGAAACACATGGCGAATCATGGGACCCTAAGGCCTAAATCCATCTACCAAGCCATACTCTAGAGGTTGAGTTTCCAAGCATGAGACACATGACGAGCTATGTTGCCCTAGACCTATTTAACCAGGTAAGGCTGTCCGTTGGGCTAGACTTATTCTGCCCGAAATTTGGACAGGTTGGGGAAGTGTGAATTTGAGCTAGGCCAAGTTTGTGCTATGATTCTAGACTCAAAGTAATGATTGGGTCAATTTTAGGCTAGCATTATCCCAATTCGAAGTGTCCGGTTCTGCCCGAACTACAACACATCACCTGCCAGAAAAAAGGTTTTCATTTCCAAAATTAGGTGATCAAAAGAGGCATCAAAATAAAAAATACACCCCCTTCCTATGTATAAATATTCTTTTACCAAAATTAGTGAAGTTTGATCCAAAGCTTGTTATTTAACAATGAGCGGAGTTTGGGATTACGGTATCAGGCTGAATTTGGGATTAGCTATTGTATTTTGGGTTGGACTCGGGAAGACCTTAGACCGGCCCAGCCCGGGCCATAACCCCCAAACCTCATCCATTTTTTCTTTCTTTTATTTCTTTTTATTCTTTATTTTCTTGCATTCATTTCTTCTTCTTCTTCCTTTTATATTTATATTTATATTTTTTAGTTTCCGGGTGGGGGTGGGGTAAAATTCTTGTATCCACTTTCTTCCCAACCAAATTGAAAATCTAAGTAGATACTGAAATGAAAAACGGTCGACTTTACAATTTACCTTGTAACTATTTTTTTTTTTTTTAATTTTAAATTTTAATCACTTTAGACTTTGTACTTTGCATTATTATAAAAATAAAAAAAATAATAAAAAAGACTGTATACGTTGCTGTTAGCACTTTGTGGACTTGCAATTTTAGGGCTTAATAAGCTAATTGCTTTAACTGAGCTTAGACGAGTAACAAGTTGAGCTTAGCTCCTTTCCTTAGGTAGCTTGACTTAACTCATTGCCAGCCTAGAGTCAACTAGTTTTAAGCAATATTTCTAGGCAACATCATTCTTTTCAAACATGGAGTAAATGGATGCTAGAACCAGTAACCTAAGAACTAGCAACACAAGTAGGTGGGGCAGAGACCAAGAAATCGAGCTGGCTAAGCTTTCCTGGTCTGTCTTGTGTTGACACAACTAATATGGTGGATTGGTTTATACTTGCTTAAAATAGCCAGGACTTCACTAAGTTAACACAATTCTACCCGGAGATCCACCTGTGGGTGTACCTTGGCTACATAAGTCCAGAATTTAATCTCTTTCCTAAAGCAGGATTATTATCTCTCAACTGTATGTGGGCTGTGCTGTGTGCATGGGCTGTGATTGGACTTAGAAGCCTGGGCTTTTTTCAGGCCCGGGATGGCCTAAGTCTGCAAAAATGGGCCTTTCCTCGAGCCTGCGAAAGCTTGGCCCAAACTCAGACCAGGCTTCCGGTATTGTTCTATGGTAGGTTGAGGCGTGGGAGTCGAAGAAGAAGAAATGGTCTCCTTACTGCTTTTATTAGGAACCATAGGAGTGAAGGCAACGTTAATTGAATTTTGTGGGTACCCATGAAGCTTATAGCACTTCTTTTTTACATGGCCAAGATGCTTGCAATAATTACAATGTTGTCGTTGGTGAATCTTATTTAAGCCATTTTCCTGGGGTTTCTTACAATCTTATATCAATTTTGGTACTGTGAAAGTGCTGTAGCATAGGCAAAGAAGGATTGGGCACATGAAGGTCTCGTTGCTTCTCTTCTCTCAGGATTAGGGAATATGCCTTACTAGTAGAAGGAAGAAAGGTTCATAATTTGACTTCTGATGGCTGAATATGAATTATTCAAACCCTATAAGGAACAAACTCATACTGTTGATGTTCAAATAAAGTCTTTAGTGGACCACATGTACAATCAATGATATCATATGATGCAAGTTTGACCCAATAACCTTTTAATTTTGAAAAGTAGGCGGTCACATAGTATTTCTCTTGTAGATGGGTGCAAATTTTATGCTTTATTTGATATGTTCTAGGAGCATTGCTTTGAGAAAATGTTTCCTAAGGGTAATTCCAGTTATCCTGAGCTGAGCTGTCTTTGCATAAATCACACTATGCACAATGTCAAATGATACTGAGTTCAACAACCAAGACATGATCATGCCATCATGTTGATCTCAAATAGCAACACTTAAATCTGATGAGTTAGGCTTAAGCATTGTACCATTAACAAAGCGTATTTGTTCTTGGCCAAAAGTTCCATTCTCATGGCATCACACCAAGCTGAATAGTTATCTCCAGTGAGGGAAGTAGGATTGAGAGACAAGATAATTATTTGGATTATCAAGATGAATGGAGATAATAACGAGACTTAGATTGTATTGAGAAAATTCTAATGCCATGGATCTTTACTCGAACAATTAGTATCTTTTAGGACTCCCTTTAAAAAAAGGAATGAAGATGAAGAACAAGCCATAAATAGATCACATGAGAAGCCAAAAAAAAAGGAATTGTGTATTGTTAGTATAATTAATGTCAATCCCATGGATAAACCATGTGTAAAGTCTATGTCTTGTAAGTGTCTAATGTGCTCACAAGTTGAAGACAAGAAATCAAGCTGGACCAAAGACTTAAAGGAAGATCGGAAGCCACATCGGATTGTCCATTGCATAAAAGGCATAAAACATGCATTGCATATAACATTCAATGACAAAAAGTAGACCTGGTCATGTGGGAAAAACTCACAAAAGAACCCAAGCCCAACTGGTCCAACACAACCCATGCACTGTTTCAGCAAAAGTGAAGAGATCAGAACTGTGATCAATCACAGATCTCGTGATCGATCACGACTACGATTTGGACCCAGTATGAGAGTCCCGAGCCAATGGCCTCTTTAGAAATGATTGATCACAAGAAGGATCATGACCTGAGCCCAAATTCCATGACCGATCACGGATCTCGTGATCAATCATGAGATGACCAAGGCCTGAAGCCTGATCTGTGATTGATCATGAGATTGGTGATCGATTGCCAATCACGTGATCCATCACGGGGGAAATTTGGTCAAACTTAATTTTTTATTCCCCCCATGTGAAATGTTTCAAAATTTGAATCCCGTTTTAAAAAATTGAAGGTTCTAAAGAGTTGTCAATTTTTAAAGATTCAAATCCCATGGTTATGAGTGTTCCACATCTCCTATAAGAGAAAAACTTTCTTCTTTAGGGCAACACTTCAAGCAAGCTAGAGAGTGTTAAACCCCTTGCCAAAAGTGAGGCTCCTCCTTTGAGAAATCTCTCTCTCTCTCTCTCTCTCTCACTGTTTTTGAGCTTTACTAGCTAATAACTTCTCCAAAGTTCATTATTACATCTTCTCATCTACAACTCCAAGCTACCATCATTGAGGAGAAATACTAGTGGGTTGTTCCTAAGAGGAAACCCTTTCTTTGCTAAGCTCAAGGAGCACTAGAGCTAAGGATTGAAGTATTGCGGGTGGACTAAAGCATACTAGCTCAACAAGGAGCACTCTTGAATAGAGATCTTTCTAAATGCATATAACCACAAGGTTTGGGATGCCATGCTAAATGGCTATACTTTTCCTGACAAATCTAGAAGTGAATGGACCGCCACTGAAGTGGAGGCTCACAAGTATAACTTTAGAGTCCTAAATGCTATAGCTAGTGGTTTAGTCTCTGATGAGTTTAGGAGGATAACTCATCTAAAGATAGCCAAAGAAGTGTGGAAGCTTCTATCGATCACTCTGAGGGTACGAATTTCGTTAAGATGTCTAACCTTTAAATGGACACAGTACAACTTGAAGCACTTAGGATGGAGGAAGATGAGGAAGTCTTCCAATTTTATGTCAAGTTGTCTAACTTGGTAAATATCATGAAAAGTATAGGAGAGGACATCCCAGAGTCAAAAGTAATCCGAAAAGTGCTTAGGTCACTCTTTAAAAGGTTTAGATCTAAAGTGATTGTGATTAAGGAGAGCAAAGACCTTGAAACTATCAAGCTAGAAGAATTGATAGGTTCCCTTTAAACCTTCAAGGTAGCTATTAATGTCACTACCAAGAAGAAGGGCATAACCCTTAAGGTAGAGGAACTTTCCGGATCCACCGAGGATTTAGATAATGACTTAACCTTAGTGGTTAAGAAGTTTAAGAAGTTCTTTAAGAGGAATGCAAGAGATTACTCTAAGAACAAATAAGTGAGAAGGTCCTTTCTTGACTATAGGAAGAAGAAAGACTTCTCTAAGGAACCTCCCATTTGTTATGAGTATAAAATGAGATGTCATATTGTCGAAGATTATGACAATAAGAAAAATAAGTTCAAGCCAAAGGATAAACCAATGGCTACAACTTGGGATGATGATTTCAAGGTTTCAAAAAATGAGTATCAAAATAGTGAGAAAAGTCCTTTATAAGAGATTAAAGCCTTTATGACTTTCAACACTCCTAGGAGTTCACAATTAGACATGAGTGACTCTAGTAGTGAGGATGAGGGAGATGATGAAGAAGATGAAGATACCTATGATGTACAAGAGGCCTTTGATGATCTCTTCCTTCAAAGCGTTGATTTGGGGAACAAGAACAAACAACTCAAGAGGGAAATCCATGAATTGATTAAAAAATTAAGATCCTTAGAAAACACCATCTCCATCCTATAACAAGAGTCATCTATGGAAAGTGAAAAAGAAAAAGAACATTCTAAAGAAAACTACTTATCCTATGTGAAAAAGAGGAAATGAGCTTAAAAATTATAGAATTAGAAAAGAAGCTTAGTGAATCCAAAATATTTTTAGGTTTAAAAAAAGAGAATATGAAGCATGAGAAGAAGAAAATTCTTGAGGATAATCAAATATTGTCTAATAAGGTGGTTGAGCTTGAGGAGAAACTCAAAACTGTAGAAGAAGAAAATGATGAGATAAATAGTGATGACTCACTCATCTAAGAGTTGGAGGACCAAGTCAAGACCTTGAATGAGAGAAATAAGGCCTTAAACATGACTTGTGGATGACTCATAAGGAAGTCCCTTGATTACCTCAAACAAATCAAGGAACTTGAGGAAGACAAGAGGAAGTTTATTTTCATGCTTGTCCAAGGAAATGACAAATTTGAAAAAAATGCTTAAGGATCATGGAGACATGATGGGGCTTGGATACAACTTCGAAGTCAATACCTCTTCCTCTACTCAAAGGTCCAAAAATGCTTTTGTTAAAACAACAGGAAAGACTCAACCAATTCTAATAAGGGAAAGAAAAAAGTGGAACCCTAAAGACCTTATCAAAGGTCAAAGAAGGTTGAAAAAAACCAAAGTACCTCACTTAAGGGAAAGGCTCCCTCGAAACATTGACCATGAAGTCCTTGAAAATAACCCAACCAAGGTTGGAAGTGAGAACTAAGGAGGGACTGGAGCTCAGTTGACTAATCCCTAGCTTCAACTAGGCATTTAAGTTATCTAACAACCAGACATGTGAGAAAAGGAAGCATGATCAAGTTTTGTGATTAATCAGGAGGGCATTTCTGTCCATCAAATTGCATGGCATTTGAAACATCTACTAGATGCCATTTTTGGCTATTTCTCACCCGATGAACAATTGTTCATTTCCTCCAAGCTCTACTCTTGAGTCTTGCATCTGTCTAGACCCTCTAAGCTTTAGATCTTGTATTCTCAATGGCTCCAAGAATGAAGAAGACTACCTTTAAAGCATCAAAGGGATCTTAAGCCGCATATTTGTTTCAACCCCTAAGTAATCTTGGGAAGAGACCCATGGAGGAACCCCTGACAAAAGGGAAATGATCCAAGAGGCAGGGATGCTCCTATTCCCCATGCTGGGATGCTAAGAACTTGAAACAATATAAGAAGACCTTTTCTTGGGTGACTCTGATTAATGAGCGATATGTCAAGGCTGAAGCCTTATGAACGGCCCATATACATGAAAGAATCGAAGCCCTTGGCTGGCTTCCCCTATTCAAGCTCAAGGGCACCATCCAAGAATATGCTATACATATCTTTTACTCAAACGCCTTTGATGTTGACTACGAGAAACACTCCTTCCATGCTGCTATCCACCATGTTCCAGTCGAGGTAAACCTGAATATCATCACTAAAGTCCTTGGAATGCCTTGTGTCACTTCTATAACACTTCCATTCCCGATCACAAAACTCACCATGACATAGAAGGTAGAGCGAGTGTAACGCCTTTGTGGCCAGTTTGTAAATTGGTTAAACAAGCTGAAGCACAATGATTGCGGTGCTATCGTGAAGTTCTTACATAGGATCTTCACTTACAACCTCATTTCCACCACACATCAGAGTGATTTGATTGATGACATGGCCTATGTCATCGACGCCATCCTTGACCTTAAACAAATTGATGTAGCCACTAGCATATGCCACATCATGATCAAGGCTTCTGAAGCCAAGCATTCGACAGGTAACATCCCCTTCCCGATGCTCGTTACCAAGATTATGATAGCTGCGCAAGTCTCCTTCAAAGTGGTAGCCAAAGGTGGTCGAGCTATCCCATCTATAGGTTATGGGACTCTGTCCTGCATGGGTCAGATAATGAGGGAAATTGGGTATCCCTCTGGCACCACCTTTAGACTTGCCCCTTATAAGGCCACCTTCACGACTGTAAAATCCACAATGATGTAGTTTCTTCACAGCTTGGTGGGTAAGGTCTTTGGGGTTATCAAGAACGTGGCAAACTAGAAGCTCCTCGCCTCGTGCTACAACAAGGATCACCCAAACAGGCTCTTAAAGCTCGAGTTTGCTAGCATATCTAAGTTTGAGGGAGAGGTTCCTCAGGCTGAGGACTATTTTGATATGCCAGCACCTGGTACATTTTAGGGGGATACCCCAGGTTTTGACAAGGAAGTTGAGGTTGAGGATGCCCTAGATGATGGTGATGATGATAAGAAGAATGGAGATGAGGAGGTTGACGGTGGTGGGGATGATGATGCCAGTGATGGCAGTGGAGATGGCGAAGAGGACGACGAGGAAGAGGGAGATGAAGACAATCGGGATGATCCCGAATATGAGGCTTGATGCCTTTATGTTATTTTTATTAACTTTTTAACTCTAGTGGCTGTCATAGCCTTTTCTACTTATTTTTTTGTAATTAGATATTCCTTGTGTAATCATTCCAATTTAATAAATACAAGTATCTTTTTTTTTTTTGGATCATCCATTGTGTACTCTTTATTGTGTTTATCTCTATGATTTTTGCCTTGTCAATTCTTGCCAAAAAGGGGCAGAAGAGGTAATACACCGGTGTGGTTGTGTGAAGCTAGATATGTGAATGTGAAATTTAGGGGGATTTTTCACATTTAGTGGGAGTAGCACTCATGTAGGGGAAGTCTACTTTAAACTTCACACTAAACCAACAATAACCAACCTAAATTTACACACTATTTAAGCACTATTTATCTCTCTTGCTCACATGCACTTACTTTGCACATTCATTCAATCTTCATAAAATGTTCAAATGACATGAGGAAGTTTGGTGTTTTGTGTCTGTGACTACAGGGCAAATGACTTAAGATACAAGACATGAGCTTCAAGCTATATTTGTTTTATGTATCTCTTTGAATCCATGTAATTGGGTGTTGTGGCAAACCTTGTATTTAAATGTAATTTTAGTGTATTTAGGGTTTTGCCATGGAATTGACAAGAGGGAGATTGTTAATGTAATTGATGTCAATCTCATGGATAAACCATGTATAGGGTCTATGTCTTGTAAGTGTCCAATGTGCTCACAAGTTGAAGATAAGAAGTCAAGCTGGACTAAAGACTTGAAGGGAGATTGAAAGCCACCTCGGATTGCCCATTGCACAAAAGGTATAAAGAATGCATTGCATATAACATTCAGTGACAAAATGTGTGGGAAAACCCCACAAAAGAACCTAAGACCAACTGGCCAAACATTGCCTATACACTGTTTCAGCAAAAGTGCAGAGATTAGGGCCATGATCAATCACAACCACGATTAGGACCCATTCTGAGAGTCCCGATCCAATGGCCCCTTCAGGTGTGATCGATCACAAGAAGGATCACGACCTGGGCCCAAATTTCCTGACAGATCACGAACTTTGTGATTAATCACTAGATGACTAAGGCCTAGAGCCTGCTCTGTGATCGATCATGAGATTGGTGATAGATCACCAATCATGTGATCGATTATAGGGGAAATTTTATTAAACTTAATTTTTATTCCCCAATGCGAATTATTTTGAAATTTGAACCTCGTTTTTGAAAATCGAAGGTTTTAAAGAGTTGGCCATTTTTAAAGATTCAAATCATATGGTTAGGAGTGCTCCAAATCTTCTATAAGAGAAAAACTTTACTCTTTAGGGAAACATTCAAGCAAACTAGAGAGTGTTAGAACCCTTGCCAAATGTGACCCTCCTCATTTGAGAAATCCCTCTCTCTCTCTCTCTCACTATTTTTGAGCTTTACTAGCTAACCACTTCTCTAAAGTTCATTCTCTCATCTTCTCCTCTACAACTCTAGGCTACTATCATTGAGAAGAACTACTAGTGGGTTGTTCCTAAGAGGAAACTCTTACTTGGCTAAGCTTAAGGAGCACTAAAGCTAAGGCTTGAAGTATTATGGGTGTACTAAGGCATACTAACTCAACAAGGAGCACTCCCACTTGGTGAAAATAACAATATCAACTAATTTGTGGTCATATTTGCTTACTTTTTTTGCATTCATTTGCATTCATATTCATATTTATCTTGTTTTGCTTCCACCAGAAACACTGGAAGATTGACCACACTTGTCGGGGACACTGAGTATATTGTTTAGTTTGCCAAGGGCAAATAGTTGAGGTTAGTGATTAAAAACTCATTGGTTAATTGGAAAACTCGGCGGAGTTACTCGACTAGACAGAGTTTCTGGTTAACTCGGTGTCAAAACTAGAATAACGTCAACAACTTTGTTACTCAATGACTCGGCCGATCTTTTCGAATAACTGGGACAGGTTTTGCAAACACTGGGACGAAGAACTTGGTGTCGAGACTAGTATTACCTTTTTAACATTAAAATTTGAAAACGAAAAGAAGGGAAGCAAGAAATTAGGAAGAGATCCTCTTTAATCTTCCTCCATTAAAAGGAAACAACATCGATATTCTATTTATTCTCAGATAGGAAAGACATGGCCTTGACAGTGGCTCCATAGCAACCTATTCCGGCATCAAGATAATGCGGTGTGTTGCCGGAGATGATCATGGGCTCCAATTCATTGTAGCTGACGATGGGCTTGAAGAAATCATGTTGTGTTATATCGTGCGACTGTGCGAGTTTTCTCAGTGAGAGAAAATGATGAAGCAACTCCATCGCATAAACAAAGACAATACATAATTACAGATACGACTCAACACAGAGAAAAATCGAGGTTTAAAAAAGCTTTTTTTAAAAGATAGTATAGAACCTTGGGAAGTGGAGAAAACAAAGCATGGGATAGATTAGATAGAGACGGAAAGTAGATTAAATGCCTTAAAATATGGGATTGGTATTTGGAAAATCGGTTGGTAAGAATTTTAAAAGTTTTTTATTTAAAGATACTTTTGAGGTGTTGAATTTTCATTAAAATTTTAATATATTAATATATTTTTGAGTTGACCAGCCGGTAACTAGGACAAGTTACCAAAAAAACTCGGATCAGCGGATTTCCAAGTCACCCGACCGATTTGAGTTTTTAAACACTGGTTGAGGTTTTGTATGTTTTTGATCTAGATTGTATTAATCTAAATGAAACATACCTAAGGATTTAGAAGAGTAGATGTAGACCATTGTGCTGAATCACAATAAATCTTGTGTTGTGGGTTGATTGTGTGATTGTTTGTCTCTTTACTTGGTTACATTTATCTACGTACTCTTGCACACTATCTATTTGACACTATCCTTGAGTAGTTACATTATAACGCACACTCACTTGGATTAATTCAAGAAGATTAAATTGAATTAAAATCAATCATAATATTTAAGAAAAGGGGTAAACAAGTTTTAAATCCTATTCACCCCCCTCTAGGATCAACCTACCAGATATTTCATATACATCTAATACCATGATAAAGGATCAACCTACTAGGTATTTCATATATATCTAATACCATGATAAATTGTAAAGCATATAAAATAAAGAAAAAAAGTCAAATGGAGATATAAGAAATTTATATGATTCGGCTTGAGCAATGTTCAAAGTGATAGCACAATCATTATTATTCTCTCTTATGGTTTTCTCATAGGATCACACCCTTATTTATATACAACGCTCTCAACGAACAAAGGGAAAGAAAAAGAAAAATGGAAAAGAAGTTCATGTTGGAGTAATAAAAAATCCCAAAAACTCCAATTGTGAATATTACATCAATAATATTGCTTACCAAGTTCAAGGTTGTTTGTTCTCTAATGATTGTCTAGGTTATGGTTTTCCTAGTGTTCATTTTAATCTACTTTCATGTACTACCATGTAGAGATGCCCATTAGAATACTTTTTCCTGTAATCTACTTTCGGTTTGGGTTGTTGCTATTGGTGATAGTAATTGATGGTCCCTATAAATCATCAACCAATAAAATTAGAATAAGAACGGGTTTCCATTATATCAATTTTGCAATGGTTATGTTAAGTTTAGAGGAACCAGATACGTTTTGAAGAAACTCAGAAGGGGGACTTAGGGAACCATCCAAAAAGTGAAGTAAACAATGTCCCTTAAGTACAATTAGAAACTGGGACCTCCACATGAGGTAATTCTCATTTGAGAGTTTAACGGTGACCAAGGAGGAAATATTTGAGATAAACGATTTCACAAAATTCAGGGAGGATGAACTTATTGTAGATGATGGAGCAACAAAGCTATTCGAAGAATCAGACACAATAGCAACCCCATCCGATATGGATTGTGTTGTTGCAGCCATGAGATATTGGTTAGAAGAGTCGTCTTGAGCGAAAAACTAGAACAGACGCCTGATCTTGCTCAGATCTGGAGATAGGCTTCGTTTTACAGGGACAGATGATATAGATATGAAGTTAGATCTTCATAGCGAAATCGCACAACAAGAATTTGAGCTTTAGCGATGCTTCAGATAAACTTCCTTGATGAGATCTGGTACAAATCAGACCAAAAGAAAAGAAAATTCTAGAAAGCTAAAAGAAACAAGTAGAAATAGAACAAGAATAGAACCAGAGAGAAGAAATTTTAGAAAAGAAAAAGATCAAAAAGAAGGAATTTAGAAAATAAATAAATCAAGGTAGAAAAACTTGAGAAAAGAAATTTAGCGGAAGAACTAGGAGGATCATAGCTTGAGGCGAGCAAACCCTACTCCACCATTGTCTCCTCTTTCTTGTGTTACCAACCTTCCACATTCTCACCGGCGGACAATCGTGAGAGATATTACCGGCGACGAGGACTCCCCCATTGTCTCTTCTCTTTCCTGTGCTACTAGCCTTCAACATTCTCACCGATGGGCAACCGTGAGAGATATTACTGGCGACAAGGTGACAAACCTAACCCCACCATCATCTCTTCTCTTTTCCTGCACTACCCCCTTCTTTAACATTCTCTCTTGTGGGCAACGGCGAGAATAGCCACCGGCAACTAGAGCTTTGTGCTCTCTTCAACCACAACTCCTCACCGACGAGCGTCATCATATTCTCTACACTTCCCTCTACTAGACTCCTTAGACATCAATTGAAATTCTTCGCTCCTCTTGACTAGAACTCCACACCGGCGCAAGTCCTTGGTAAAATTTTTGGACTTCATTAATTGTTTTAACCTTTCTCGTGTACTGTTTTAAGTGGTATGATATTACACATGAACGACCTGGCATTTTGAATATGTAATAAAATAGTATTTGGAGGCCATTTCTTAGGTTATAGGTTAGTCGCCTATCATTCACTAGGAAGAGAAGTACCAACCTCTAGAGTGAGACTCACCTTTCTTTTGATGCATTGATGTAGTAGCAAAAATCTTTTAAAAAGGGACCCACATATCTCTTTCAGCCCATTCCAATAATCAAACTGTGCACCTCTATTATGGTCCGCTGAACCAAGGGATTTGGTATGTCCCCTTATTGAACTGTTATGGTCCGTTCTTATAAAGCAACCGAAACATGATAAAAAAACATGAAGATCATCTACCAAAACAATGATTTCACTTTTTTATGTCACATGTCAATTGCTGCATATGTGGACTGTTACAGGTCAATAAGGAGACATACCAAATCCCTTGGATCGATTCAGTGGCGGGGATTCTGTACGTCCCTTTATTGACCTGTTATGGTCTGTGCTTATGTAGCTATCGATGCGTGTAAAAAAAGTAAAAATCATCTATCAAAAAAGAGATCTTTTTTTTTTTTATGTCATGTGTCAGTTGCCACATATGTAAGGGGACATCCCAATTTTCTTGTCATTCTCTTAATCCAATGAATAACTTAATCTCTACCAAGAAAAGGCTGAAACCATTCAGCATGGATTTGAACTGTGCCATTGAGGATAAAACACAAAAAATTGCATTCAGTCAATAGGGTGGTCTAATTTACAATCTTCTTCCTTCTGAATTTTATCTGCAGTCAAAGTTTTCTTAATACCACATTAGAGATCAACCTGGCAGAAAATTTGAATCAATTGATGATCGAAACCATCCATTTTTTTTTCTTCTAGACAACAGAGAAAAATATGGGAATGGAAGACAAATTAGAAATCCATATCAAGTATAAATTAGGTCATTGTGTGTAAGATCAGATGCAACATAGAAACCTATAGTTCTCATCATGATTCCTCTCAGGCCTTGTTTGGTTACCATGATAGGCTGCTTTTCATGTGAAAGTTGTAACACAAGTTTTTCGTTTTCTTTTTCTTGACAACCAAACAATCATAGAAAAAGGACATAAAATTACAAAAAAATTCTTTTCTTATGTAATTTACTTTCCTTTTTCTTTTCTATTCAATTCAAGCAACTAGACAAGGCCTTAGTTCTTCAAGAACTTAATGTTTCTTCAACTCATTTAACAAGACTTTGAAGTAGGCATTAGAATTAAAAGAACAAAAGTAGATTTCTATCCGTCTCACAAGTTCCACTATTGGTCATTGGCTAAAATATTTTGAGCTCCATCTTTCCATAACACATTCCTAGACATTAGTGGGCAATAGAGAATGAGTGTCTTAAATTGGATGATAATAAAGGTGTATATGTAATTTCATTTCAATAGTGTATTTAACCATTGGAAGTAGTAACTTTTAAATTTCAACTGTTGTTTGATGTCACTATTACACCATTAGAAGTTCATAAAATTGTGATGCATCTTATATACTACGTTGTATACTAATTTGTCTTCTATCTTGTATGTTTCATCCTTAGAATGCAATCCAATGAGGTGGGTAGTCCACGGGAGGAAGATATGGAGGTTAGGAATGAAGTGGCACGTAGGTTAGAATTTGATGAAGGTTATAATGTGCAAACCCTAGTAGCACATGAGAAGGAAGTATTTGAAGGCAAAACACCAAATTTAGTGGTTGGCATGAGGTTTGATATAGAAGATCAGGCTTACGATTTTTATAATGAATATGCTTGGAAGGTGGGTTTTGGGATTCGAAAGGACTATACCAATAGAACACGTGAAGGTATTGTTAAGCGTAGAAAGTTTGTTTGTTCAAGGGAAGGTATGAGAAAAACAGATAAACGAGATGGCAATGTGAAACAGCACCGTGACACTACAAGAACAGGTTGCAAGGCACATATCTTCATTACATTGCAACCAGATGGTAGATTTATCCTTGTTCAGTTTGAAGTCAACTACAATCATCAATGTACCCCCATGAAAGCATTCATGTGTAGTTCACATAAGCATATGTCCATTTATCAAGAATTTGAAGGTGACTTAGCAGATAGTGTTGGTATAAAACCCAAGGCCACTTTCGATTTTATGTGTGCCAAGCTGGAGGGTTAGAGAATGTTGGGTTCATTTCAAGAGATTATGGAAATTATTTGTGATCGAAACGAATGAGATTAATGGTAAAGGGTGATGCATGTTTTGTGTTACAATACCTTCAAAACATGTATGTTGAAAATCCAGGGTCCTTTTATAAGATACAACTCGATGAAGATGACCAAATAGCTAACATTTTTTTGGGCAGATTCGAATATGAATAGTGACTACCATGCATTTAGTGATGTTGTTTGTTTTGACACGACACATAGGACAAACGATTATGGTCAACCATTTGTTCCATTTGTCGGAGTTAATCATCACAAACAATCTGTTGTGTTTAGTGCAGCTCTGATGTATGATGAAACCATTCCCTCATTTTAGTAGGTGTTTAAAACTTTTCTTAATGCAATGTTTGATAAAGAGCCAACCACAATTCTTATAGATCAAGATAGGGTGATGACACATGCAATATCCACAGTTATGCCAAATACATATCATCCCATTTGCGTGTGGCATATGCATCAAAATGCTGCAAAGCATCTTTCCAATATATTCAAAGATGCTAAAGGATTCACTGCGGATTTTAATAAATGTATATATGAATATGAAGAGGAGGTTGACTTTCTTGATGCATGGGATAAAATGTTAGAGAAATATGGTCTACAGGACCATCAGTTGCTGCAACAATTATTTAGTGAAAGAGAGAAGTGGGCTCTGGTATATGGAAGGAATACATTTTGTGCAGAAATGATAAGTACGCAACGAAATGAATCCATGAATGTTGTAATAAGACGGTACCTTCATCGCAGTCACAAACTTCACCAGTTTTTCCTACAATTTGAAGGGTTGGTAAAAAATAGACGAAACAAAGAAGCTGAAGCTAATTTTAAAATGACACAGAGTACTCCATTGTTGTTGGTTGATGTTTCTTTACTAGTTAGTGCAAGGAAAGTATACATGCCTGAGGTTTTTAAGCTATTTCAAGATGAGTATGAAAAAGGGCTGAATTGTATTGCTACAACCTACTCCACGGAAGGTACTATCATCATTTACAAAGTACACTTTTTGAAGAACAATTGTGACTACAATGTTACATTTGATTCATTACAACAGATTGTAGAATGTTTTTGTAAGAAATTTTCTTTCAGTGGGATTTTATGCGGTCACGCGCTGAAAGTGTTTAAGCGTACTGATTTGGTTGGGGTCCCAGATAGGTACATATTGAAGAGGTGGAGGAAAGATGCAAAAGTCTCAAATGACAAACAAATTGTAGCATCTAAAGATAAATTGGCTACACCAACTCGTTATAGGGAGTTGATGCATACTAGTGTGAAAGTCAACACCAAGGCAGTGATGACTCCAGAAGCATATGAATTGGCAATGAAAGGGATGAAAGATGTAATGGACAAATTGGAACACCTTCAAGTTGACCCAAAATCTACTTCTACATCTCAATGCATTCCATCACATGACATGAATGCTGAACCTATGACGGAAAATGTGGAAGAATACAGTTTAGATCGTGCTTCATCAGTCCCAACTCAAATGAAGGGTTCTAAATGAAAATAGAGAGGATTGAAGGATGAAAAAAGGAAAAAAAAGTGCTTTGGAAAAAGTTACTAGTAGAAATCAGTCTTCAGTCTTCAGATACAAAATCTTCCATGGATAGTACATGTCTCTCTAGAAATAAAAAGAAATCTACAACTGCAAAACCTCCCGTGGATAGTACATGTCTTCCTAGAAACAAAAAACAATGTGCAACTAAAAACTCCCACATGGATAGTACAAGTCTCCCTTCTTCAGAACATATTTGTCAGGTAATATATTGATTCATAGTCCTATAATATTGTGTTTTATTCCTATTATATGTTGGTTAATATGAAATGCCACTTAATATGATGGTAGCACAATTTCTTTATTTAGGGACTTTTGGCCAATTGGCAGCAACCTAGTAGAAGCCAACACACTCATGACTTTTCATTTCAACAAATGCTACAAAGTCATATAAATCCGTGTTTGAACCAACAAGATCAACACCATCTACGCACCTTTGCTACCAATTTTTTTTTTTTTTTTATCATGTGAAATATTTAGCTATTATTGCATTCGCTAACATATAATTCTCATAGGATTTGCTTGCTTAGGGATGCAACCGTTAATGTATGGAGCACAACAGCCTACGAGTTCCAAAATTGATGGTATATATATATATATATATATGTATATATATATATAACCAATGTAGATTACTATTACTTTTCTTTGTTGTAATACATATTTTACACCACTAAACATAAGAATGGAAAGACCTCTATGACGTCCCTGAGGCATTTCTATTATTTTTTGTCTGATGGTATAGATTAAACATCTCTCTATTTTTTTTCCCTTTCTTTTTCTTCTTCTTCTTCTTTATTTTTGGTCCAAAGATGCAGATTAATCGTCTATTTTTTGTCTATGCAGATTAAACATCTTTATTTTATCCGAATGTGCAAATCAAACATCTCTTTTATGTCAGAAGGTGCAAATTAAACATCTATGTTTATGTAATTCTTTTTTTTTCATTTTCTTCTGTGAAATTTGAACTTCTTGTATCTAATGCAATTTTTAACTACATTGTCTTAATGTAGGTATCGTGGCACATGATGGTTTGTTGGATGAATTTGAATCACACACCTTTCAGCTCCAAAGCTCACTGTCCATTATATTTTGGTGACTTTTGGTTTTAAAAAAGTGAGAAAGGACTCTTGTTGTGACATGATAGCAAGAGCTATTGGACTGAAATTCACCATATCAAACCTGGAAATATGATAATTAAGGAACTCTTTTTCTCTAGTAATGAAAATTTTGATAATTAAATAAACCTTTTGGAAAAATGAAATTTTTTTTATACAATGATCGCAAAGGGGCAGGAAAAAGCATCTTGGGCATTTGATTAATGCACTATTATTAGGATAGGGACAAAGCATTTACCAAAATCTGTCCTCTATTATTAGTGTTATGAACAGGCCATTCTAACAACCACAATGCAGGCCCTCCCTCCTAGTAGAAAGGTCCAAGTTCTTCTATCTATAAGGGTGGCAATTCGTGTTGGTGGGTTGGGTTCATGTTGTGTCAAGTTAAGGGTATACGACAATATGGATCAACCTGAACATGACCCATTTACCAATCGTGCAGATTAAACTGCTCGAGCCACATTGATCCGAATGTGTTTACAGCCAACCCTAACATGCTAATTTTGTGTCGGGTTTGCAGTTTGTGTGGAATTTATGTTGGGTTCCTGTTGGGTTCACGAGTTGTGTCTAACATTGCTACCCCTAGTTGAGGATGACCAAATATCATGGAAATGAATCCTCCCCTCTCCCACACTTGATTATTTGCTTATTGGAACAATCATGTGACAAAGTGTACCAATCGTTTAGAGTCAAAAAATTTCTGTTTTGAAAGCAAACAAGTCGAACCAAATTCATAGACTTTACCCTAGGGGTGGCAATGTTTGACACGACCCGTGAACCCGACATGACCCAACACGAAAATAAGTGGGTTAGGGTTGACCCTAAACGTGTTTCGGGTCAAAATAGGTCAACCCGCTTTGACACAATTAATAAATGGGTCAGGTTAGGGTTGAGCCAAATGGTCTTATACCCTTACTTTGACACAGCACGAACCTGACTTGTCAAGATGAATTGCCACATAACCTGTGAACCTAACACAACCTAAGACGAAAATAAGCAGGTTAGGGTTGACCCTAAACGTGTTTCGGATCAAAACAGGTCAACCCACTTTGACACAATTAATAAATGGGTCAGGTTAGGGTTGAGCCAAATAATTTTATACCCCTACCTCAACATGACACGAACCTGACCCGCTAACACGAATTGCCACCCCTAGTTTACCCCAAAGAAACAACCACCTGCTAGAACCATAAAAAAATATGATTAAAATTGAGAGCAATTTTTTGGGCATGCACGAAAGTCCTACCATTTGATTGGTTAAGATTAACGACCTGACCAGCATAGACACCTCACACACCAATATATCAGAGTCGATCCTTTCTAGCAAACAGAGGGGGTTCTATCATATTGAATGGCATCATGGTTCAAAATATCGCACGATATGGGGTGTATCACGCGATACGTATCGGTATCACAGGTCTGCGATACGAAACACCTCTAAACTGCGACATATCGAGGGTTAAACAACTTATCGCGATACGTATCACGAGATACACTCTCATCTCGCGATAAATTGTCTAAAACATGCTCATTTTGGTTTAAATGGTCTACAGGCATGCGACACAGAGAGTATCGCATGCCGCGTCTCGCGAACCTGTACCCCCGTATCGCCAGTCATAAAAAACCCTTAAATTTGCATTTTTT
>JAOXJP010242144.1:0-23046 GCA_025762735.1 Platanus orientalis | reverse complement strand
TTTTATTATAAATGTCAAACAAATAAAATAACATAAATAGTATCTATGATGGCTTTGTCAGGACACCTATTCTAACACTGACCTCGTTGCATTCCGAGTCTGGTAGAACTTTTAAGGGCATTTCTCGTGCCAAATACAGACAAAACATGCTTTTTCAGGTTTTGGGCAAAAATGATTGCTAGGGTCACAGATTTTCTACAAATTAGCATGGATATGATAGGCTCAGGGCCCTAAATTTACTGTGGTGTTGCCAATGACCATCTAAATTTTTGATTTCAGGTGCACTCCCGGGAGTCATTTAAGCACCTAATTTTTAGACCTGATTTTTCATTTTTTTGGAATAATTGAAGGAATCTTGGTAGATGGATTTTATGAAAGCCCTGGCTCCTTAGACAGTTTTTGAAGGCCTCGCGATTCTAAAGGAATTGATATTGACTATCCTTATTTGGATGTCTGGAGAGCAATCTAGCTCGAAAAGAGTAAAAAGTGAAAAAATAGCTTTTCGACCTCTTACGAAAGATTTGAGATTTTACAGAGGTTTGAGACTTCAAACTTTTTATCTTAGACATAGAGATTTGAAGCTAAAATTGAGGCCGACAAATAGCCACTGGCTTTTTTGAATTTGGAGATCAAATGAACCTCTTGGGGTTTTTACAATGGTCATTTCTTGGTTAGGGTTATCACAGATTAAGAGATTGATTGTTGTTGTTCTTGAGCAGTGTCTAACCTGTGATAGGTCCTTTGAAGAAGAAAGACTCAGGGGTGCATAAAATCTGAAATTACATCATTTAGACAGGAGAGGTTCTAGGGATCATTTTCTGAGTAAAATGGGTAAAATGGTAATTTTTCACCCACGGGTCGAAAATGGTGAAAATATGAATTCTTTGCCTGTGATGATTCATGACTGGAAGACTTATGTAGGCTAAGAGATTTAGTGATCTAGATGACAGATGGTGAGTATTGAGCCTTTAAAGGTAGAAGGGTAAAATAGTAATTTTCTTAATTATGATGCTTTAATAAGAAAAGGCTTACAGGAGGTGAAAAACTTACCGATGACATGAATGGAGTTCTAAAATGTGGACCCTCAAAGTCCTGTTGTTGCTTTTGAGAGAGATTAGGGTTTGCCCGAAAATGGTGCTTTTTAGGCTGTAATAAGGTTCTTTGACTGATTCATTTGTGACTGGAACATCTGGAAAGACTTCTTTGGGAATGCCTAACCTCCTAGAGTCAAGGTTTGCTCTTCCTAAGCCAAGGGTGCTTAAGGTCTGGATGTCTAAAAACAATTATGCTGTCTTTATGCCATCACATGACCTAAGTCAAAATTTGGGTGCTGACAAATGCCGCTCTTTGGTGTGTGTGGCTTGCCACATATAGCAAAGAGGGAAGTGCCCTAATTTTGACTTGGGAGAGACTATGCTTCTTCCTTATATGTAACTCATGGATATTTGGGTGAGTAGTTTTTTTTTTTTTTGAAATATAAAAGAATTTTGGCTTGAAAAGTTGTGAAGGGCTGAAATTGTCCTTGATTTTGTTATCAAGGTTTTGAAATGAGTTTGTTATTTTTGAAATGCCTTCTCGGGTTGAAGGTACACTCTTTCGGTGTTTCATAAATTCCTTCATTTTGATTTTTTAAAATGGGTATTCACCGATGAAAGGACTTTCTTTTTTGAAAACATGGCTATCCATGAGTTATATACAAGGAATTGACATTTTCTCTAGCTCTTCAGATGTTACTATTAGCATATGTGCTGTATCAGGAGACATGTAAGTCATCGACATCAGGCACAACTACTTGAAAACATGCAAAAATACTGATACAGAAAATCGATCATGCAAAAGCTGTAAACACACAGGAACTATTTAGATGACTTATGCACTTGTATTTGCTTTAGGCTAGTTTTAATTTGATTTAATTTGTATAAATTGATTGAAGTAGGTTTGAGATTTCTTTTTTGTTTTGCATGTTTGACAAATTTTACATCTGCTGTGTTGATTGACTATTGATTCATTTGTGCATTTGATTGATAAGACGCCTTTTTATGGTTGTCCTTAAGAGTTTTAAAGGGACTCACCCAGGGATGTTAGTGAAGCTCTCCCTGGAAAAGCTATGAAAAATTATGTAGTCACGATTAAAAACTACCCGAATTTACATCAATCATGGTACACGTGCACTAAATATCACTTTCAAATACACTCATGGTTTTACATCGGTTATGATATATAGTAGGATCGATTTACATCATTGCCTTCATCCCACTTAGGCGAATGTTGTATTTTACGGGACTCACGGAGAGATTTTGGAAGCTCTCTCTAGAAAAGGTATAGGACCTTGGGGGGTCAGTGCTACGCATTCATAAAGCGATGGCTCCATAGGCTATTGATTGATCCTATGACAATATTTTCATCCCACTTAAACATTTTCAAGGTGGCAGGACATGCAAGGGAGAATTTATAAGGACTCTCTCCAAAAGCTGGGGTGGAATCCGTTAGGATTGGGTGTTGTGCCTTGCTTGGGTAATAGCAACCTAGTCTTTACTATAGTAGGTATAACACAACGTTTGAGGGTGAATGTAACACAATGCTTGTGTCCCAATAAGCAAGTGTCACTGTGGTCGGTGCTAACAGGTTAGTCTGTTGAGTGGTGACCCTAGACTAACAGAGAAATGTTATGTACACTCTTTTCCAAGAAGCTATAGAAAGGTTTTTCTCACTAGTAACCCGTGCTATGGAAGTGCTATTGAAGCTTGATAAATGTCTAAACTATAAATAGCAAAACATTTTGGCTAGAAGCTAGCATTCCATAGACTTTATAGATCGAAGTGTGGCATTACTCGTTGTCCAACGCCGAGCAACTGTCACGGGGTGGCCATTAATAGACTTAATGGATCGAAGTGTAGCATTTAGCTATGTCCGAATAACCAGTATGTCATGCGTTAATTTGTTCAGACTTTAGGGATTGCTGACAGGGCTTGTGAGAAACTTTTTGGGCTTGTTTTGATAGCCATGGGATCTTGAGAAACTGATGCCACGTATCTGTTTCAACCATCAACTGTAAAGATGGCTAGCATAATATGCAGGCTATGAAGTGATGATACCTACCTACACCCCATATAGGCGGTTTATCTTGAAGGCCTTCTACAAAGTCAGGGACTTAGAGAACCTATGGCCTAGTCAGGGTATGTCAAGAGGTTTTTAGGCTTACTCCAAAAGTCATGGAGATTTCGAGGAATCGATGCCATATATCTGTTTCAATCAATTTCCAAAGATGATTGTCATGGTATACAGGCTACGAATCGATGTCAACATCTATCTTCACCCCAAAGATAGTCTGTTTATCAACAGTTTACTAACGGCACAGACTTCTGATGCACTTCTGATGCTTTAAACTTCTGATGCACTTTTGATGCTTACCATTGATTTACGGATGGCGAGACTTCTGATGCTTGCCACTGATTTGCAGACGGTGCAGACTTCTGATGCTTTAAACTTCTAATGCTTGCCATTGATTTATAGATAACATAGACTTTTGATGCACTTCTGATGCTTTAAACTTCTGATGCACTTCTTATGCTTGGCATTGATTTGCTGATAGTGTAGACTTCTGATGCACTATTGATGCTTGCCATTGATTTCCTAATAGTGTAGACTTCTGACGCACTTCTGATGCTTCAGACTTTTGATGTACTTTTGATGTTTGCCATTGATTTACTGATGGTGCAGACTTCTGATACACTTTTGATGCTTTCCATTAATTTGCTAACGGTGTAGACTTCTGACGCACTTCTAATGCTTCAGACTTCTGATGCACTTCTGATGCTTGCCATTGATTTACTGATGGCGTAGACTTCTGATGCACTTTTGATGCTTGCCATTAATTTGTTGATAGCACAGACTTCTGATGCACTTCTGATGCTTGCTATTGATTTGCTGACGACGCAGACTTCTGACACACTTCTGATGCACTTCTGATGCTTGTCATTGATTTACTAGTGGCATAGACTTCTGATGCTTCAGACTTCTGTTGCACTTCTAATGCTTGCCATTGATTTGATTTATGATGGGGGATTTACTAGGCTTACTTCAAGGCTACGAAGGTCCTTTGGGGATCAACGTTACTTTGAAGGGGCCTTATCTAATTGAGGGGCCAAGGCCTAAATGATTGACTTGGGGGGCCGTGGCCTAATTGATTAACTTAAGGGGCCAGGGCCCAATTGATTGATTTGGGGGGCCACGGCCTAAATTGATTGATTGAGGGGTCATGGCCCACTTTTGATTGCTTGAGGGGTCGGGGCCCAATTGATTGACTTGAGGGGCTGAGGCCTAATTTTGATTGATTGAGGGGCCATAGCCTAAATTGATTGATTGAGGGGCCACGGCCCAATTGATTCCTTGAGGGGCCACGGCCCAATTGATTTACTTGAGGGGCCATGGTCCAAATTGATTGATTGAGGGGTGACCGCCCTAATTGATTGCTTGAGGGGCCAAGGCCCAAATTGATTGCTTGAGGGGCCAGGGCCCAAATTGATTGATTGAGGGGCCAGGGCCCAAATTGATTGATTGAGGGGCGACAGCCCAAATTGATTGATTGAGGGGCCATGGCCCAAATTGATTGATTGAGGGGCCACAGCCCAATTGATTGTTTAAGTAGTCGGGGCCCAAATTGATTGATTGAGGGGCCAGTGCCCAAATTGATTGATTGAGGGGCCAGTGCCCAAATTGATTGATTGAGGGGTCGTTGCCCAAATTGATTGCTTGAGGGGCTAGGGCCCAAATTGATTGATTGAGGGGCCACAGCCCAAATTGATTGCTTAAGGGGTCGAGGCCCAAATTGATTGATTGAGGGGTCGGGGCCCAAATTAATTGATTAAGGGGTTGTGGCCTAATTAATTATCAGGAGGTGATGGGTCATCTCTGATTATTATTTAATGGGAGATGATGCATCGTCTCCATTTTTCCTTGGGGAGATGATGTATCATTTCCAGTTTTGTTTAGCCATGAACGATCCTTTATTGAGCAGTGAATGGCATTTTGCTGGAGATGATACTTCATCCTGATTTGTTGTTGATTTGTTCCTTTATCCTAGAGACATTGACAGGCATGTAGAAGGCTTCTATATTGAGATTGAAGACACTCCGAAAGGTTGACAATGTTGATTGACTGATGATTAAGTCTTGAGACCTGGATTGGCTAACTTTTGCATTTGCTTTTGAAAAAGGCTTTGAAAATTCATTTTCTAGAAATCTTCCATTTTTTAAAAATTAGGCCCCTCAAGGTCTTTGAATATTGAGGATGACCTATTGTATTACTCCGGAATACATAGGGTCATATTTTCGTATGTTATACTTCCATGTCTAGTTTGGTTGAGGTATGAAAGGTTTACAAGCTTTGAGTATTGAATGTGCTTTTTTTGAGAGATTGAGATTACAGGCCCGTGTTTAAGGTCTTTGTTTTTTCTTTGTCAAAAGATGGTCTTTGTAGATGTGTGCTCATGACTTGGTTGACTTGACTTGACTAAGGGTGCCATTTCTAGTTTTCATCCTAAGTGTTAATTTTATTTTGCTCCTTTTTTTGCTCCTATTTACCAGGACTGGGTCAAAATGCCACTTCTGGTTTTCATTTTGAGCTTGGCATTATTTCTTTTATCTTTGTCCCTTTTTTTCCACTGTGCACAGACAGGTCTGGGTTTTTGGAAATTGACTGGACGATGTGCATGCTCTTGTTCTAAGTGGTTGGATGCTTGACTTGTGTATTGCTGACTTTGCTTAGAATTTGTCATAATGTTTGGATGCTTAAACAGTTGCTTTGCTGAAAGAAAGACTTATTGAAGACTTTAAGGTTTGTTTTTGATGGGCAAGGTTTGAGAAAAGATTTGAATGTGAAAGGCTCATGAATAGAGGCTTATTGCAAATTGGCAATTATGGTTCTCTACAAAATGCCCATGTCTTAAAGAAGATTATGGTTCTGTACATGATTGCCATAATGGAAAGATGTCAAGGTTTTTCATAAATTCCCATATTTTGAAGAAAATAATGGTTCTTTATAAAATGCCCTTGTTATTGAAGAAAATTATTGTTTTGTACATGACTGTCATGGGTAGGAAATCTGAATGTGAATGACTCATGAGTAGAGGCTTGTTGCAAATTGACAATTATGCTTCTCTACAAAATGCCCTTATCTTGAAGAAAATTATGGTTCTGTACATGATTACCATGGTTGAAAGAATATTGTGGTTTTTTATGGATTGCCATGTTTAAAGGAAGATCATGGTTCTACATAAAATGCCCACGTGTTGAAGAATAATCATGGTTCTCTACAAAATCTTTTGTATTTTGGAAGAAAATCATGGTTCTGTATAAACTTTTCTTTTTTGCTCTTGCTTTTCTTGCTTCTTTTTTTTGTTCTTTTTTGTATATTTTTTTTGAGCCATTTATTCTTCTTCTTTGTTTTGATCTTGTAGAGAGTTGAACATGATTTTGGAACTGCAAAAGCATGATTGGCAGGAAAATGTTTTAGCAAAACGACCATTCAAGGTCTTTTTATTTCAAGTTTCCTTAACAGAAGTCTGTTTTATAGCAGTCAAGCAAAGAACCTTTTAACTTGGTCTAAGTTTACAAATCTGGGGAAGTCTTCCGCGTCTATATTTCCCAATAACAGTGCCCCATCAGACAACTTCTGTTTGACAATGAAAGGTCCTTTGTAGCTCGGTCAAGGTTGCCCCCGTGGTGCTTGATCATGTGAAAGGACCTTCTTGAGAACTAAGTCTCCTTCTTCGACATCTCTGGGTCTAACCCTCTTATTGAATGCTATGGCTATGCACCTCTAATAGGCTTGCCCATTGCTTATAGCTTGCAGTCTTTTCTCATCAATAAGATTCAATTGATCATGTCGGATATGTGCCCAAGCTAACACTGAAATCTCTACCTCGGCTAAGACTCGAAGACTTAGAATTTTAACTTTGATTGGTAGGACTGCCTCCATACCGTAAATCAATGAATAGGGGATTGCCCCTATTGAAGTGCGAATTGAAGTTTTGTAGGCCATAAGTGCATAGGGTAGCATTTCATGCCAGTTAGAGTGATTAGTAATCATCTTCTGTAAGATCTTCTTGAGATTCTTGTTGGTTGTTTCTACTGCTCCATTCATTTGTGGTCTATATGGAGAGGATCAATGGTGGTGAATCTTAAACTTCTTGTAGAGTAGTTCAAGATCTTTTCTCATAAAATTAGTTGCATTGTTAGTAATGATTTTGTTGGGAATACCATATCTGCAGATGATGTCTCTCCTGATGAATCTGGCTATATTTTTCATTGTGATTGCTCCAGAGATACTGCTTCAACCCATTTGGTGAAGTAGTCGATAGCCACAATGATGTACAGATGTCCATTGGCAGTCTTCTAAGGCATAGGTCCTACTACATCAATTCCCCACATGGAGAATGGCCAAGGAGTAGTCAAGTTGTGCAATTCGGAAGCTGGTGCTTTGATGATGTTAGCAAAAGACTGGCAAGTGTGACACTTATTTACATGTTGACAGCAATCTATTTCCATGGTTGACTAATAGTAACCTAGTCTGAGGATCTTCTTGGCAAGCATGATCCCATTCATATGCGGGCCGCATTCTCGTCCATGGATGTGTTCAATGATAGTGAAGGCTTCAGCTTCATCTACGCATCTCAAGAGAACATGATGAGGAAACTTCTTGTACAGGGTCCCACCATGCAAAACAAATTGAGCAGCTAATCTCCGTAGAGCACGTTGATCATTCTTGGAAGCCATGAACGGAAGAGTCTGATCTTCCAGATAATTCTTAATGTCGAGGAACCATGGCTCCTTATTCAAATCAGTAGTTGTGATCTAGAGGCAATAAGCTAGCTCATTTCTCTGTTCGATCTGAATAAGTATCATGTCTGCCCCTTGAGGGATGTCAATCATTAAAGCTAGAGTGGCTAAAGCATCTACAAAGTTGTTTCTTCTTCTACCAATGTAGTCGTAGGTCAGATATTCGAAGTTCTTGGACAAAATCTATAGGCATTCATGGTAGTCTAGAAACTTCTCATCTCGAATGAACCAATCTCTGGTTGCTTGGAAGATGACAACTGCTGAGTCTCTGTAGACTTCTAGTTCATTGATGCCAAGGTTAATGGTTGCTTTTAAACCGATGATGCAAGCTTCATACTCTGCTATATTGTTGGTGCATTGAAAATGTAGCCTTGCAGCGATTGGAATAAGGACACCTATGGGAGAAATGAGCATGGCTCCAATCCCACAGCCTAATTGATTGACAGCTTCATCAAAATATATCTTCCATCTGACAACCTTGTTTGACTCAACTTCAACACTCAGTATCTGCTCATTTGGGAAGTCAAATTCCAAGGATGAAGGTTCGTCTACTGGCCTGTTTGGTAGGAAATCGGCTACGCTTGCCCCTTGATGGCTTTTTGTGAGACATATGTGATGTCAAATTCTAATAGCATCATGAGCGATCAGGTAATTCTTCCTGTGGTTGTTGGTTTCTTGAATAGATACTTGATGGGATTTATTCGAGATATCAAAAATACTTTGTATGATAGGAAATAGTGCCTAAGCCTTTTGGTGATATAGACTAAAGAGAGACAGGTTTTCTCAAGTGGAGTGTATTTGGTTTCGTAGTCAACAAAATGCTTGCTCAGATAGTAGATGGTCTGTTCTCTTTTTTCAGTCTTGTCATGTTGTCCTAGTACGCATCCCATGGAGTTGTCATGCACAGTTAGATATAGAATGAGCGGACAATCTAGCTTTGGTGAGATCAATACAAGTGGGCTTCGCAGATAATTCTTGATCTTGTCGAAGGGAGCTTGATAGTTGTTGTTCCATTAAGTTGGAACATTCTTTCTTAGCAGCTTGAATAAAGGCTCATAGATGGGATTGAGTTGGGCAATGAGATGACTGATGTATTGGATATGGCCTAAGAAACTGCGTACATCCTTTTCTCTGCGAGGTGTAGGCATTCCAATGATTGCTTTGGCTTTTGAAGGATCAACTTCTATGCCTCTTTCGCTGATGATGAAGCCTAGCAATTACCCATGGGAGGCTCTAAAGATGCATTTGTTCGGGTTTAACTTTAATCTGTACTTTTTGAGACAGACAAAGAGCTTCCTTAGATGGCTTAGGTGGTCTTCTCTGTGATGAGATTTGATAATCATGTCGTCAACATAGACTTCCATCTCTTTCTTGATCATGTCATGGAAGAGGGCAGTCATGGCCTGTTGATATATTGCCCTGATATTTTTGAGACCGAAGGGCATTACTTTGTAGCAGAACGTGCCTCAAGGGGTCATGAAAGCAGTTTTCTCATGATCTTCTACTGACATCTGAATTTGATTGTAGCCTGAGAATCCATCCATGAAGGACATCATCTCATGCCCGGCAGTACTGTCAATGAGCACATTAATGTGGGGTAAGGGAAAATCATCTTTAGGACTAGCTCTATTCAGGTCTCTAGAATCTATGCACATTCGGACCTTGCCATCCTTCTTGGATACAGGGACGATGTTGGGTTACCATTGAGGATATTGAACAGATAGCAGGAAGCCTGCGTTTAATTGCCTTTGGATTTCTTCTTTGAGGGCAAGGGACCATTCTGGTTGTAGACGCCTAGGCTTTTTCTTGATGGGATGAATATCTTGGTTAGTGGGAAGTTTATGGGTGACAAGGTCTGTGTCCAAACTAAGCATGTTTGCATAAGGTCCATGCAAAGATGTCTATGTATTCTTTGAGCAAATTCAACAGGGCATGCTCCAAATTTGAAGTGCTAGGGGTCCCAATTTTCACAATTCTAGGAGTGGTTTTTGACCCAAGATTGATATCTTGGAGGTCGCCTACCGATGGAAGATTTCAGTTCTCTTGGCGCTCAAAGGCTTTGATTACCTCTTTTGGCATTAATTCATCATTATTCCATTCTTCTTGTTCTTGTTTTTTAAAGAAAGCTTTTAGTATTGATTTACATGAAAAAGGGGATTTTATACCCGAGAAGAGTAACTCGACTTGGAGTCAACTCCAAGTTGCCTACATACCCGATGTTTGTGCTGATCATAAGCTTAAGAAAACTTATTCAGCCAGGATCAACTCGCGCATAGTTCTCGCCTTGGGATGGACCAAATTTATCATTTTTTTTAAAAGCAACTAAGCTTGAAGTTACTTCTCAGGTTACCAACATACTTGACTTTTAGCATGATTATTTTTTAAAACATTGGTTTGTCAAGATCAAGCCGCACGTAGTTCTTTGACTATAAGGGTAAAGAAAAGAAAAAGACATTTCGAAAAGTGACTAGACCTGAAGTTGTGTCTCAAGTTACCTACGTACCCCTTACAAGTGCATTGAATGCTTTGACAATTCATGAGTCATTAGGGATCAAGCCTACGTAGTTCTTATACAAAAAAGGTGAAAGTAAAAGAACTAAAAGCTTTTGAAAAGTTTGAACAAAAGTATGAAAAGATCGGCTCTTCTAAGCCTCTGTCATCAATCAATCCATCACCTGGTCTTGATCTTCTGTTGCTATTGAGTTGGCTTTCTCGATCTGCTCTGTGACATCCACGGGTATCAATGTTCCCGACATGATAACCTGGTCAGGGTCAATTTCATCTAAGTCTAGTTCTCCACTAGTAAACACTGATTGGAGAGCCTCTCTTACATCGCCTGGGAACGAGAGTAGACTTAGGGGAGTTAGGTTGTCTTCTCTTTGTTTTGAGGTGCTGGGGGATGAACATTCTCCAACCTTAGGGACAAAGGGCTTGGTGTTGGACATGTAGATATGAGGAGCATCCTCAAGATGATAGGAGGGACATGAGTTAGGGGTGGAATTAGGAGTGGTTTTGGTATTAAGGGATTTGAGCTGGGCTTTGATGGTTTTGTTTGAGCAGGTGATATGGTTAGCAGGGTGTTATTGATTTAGAGAGTTGAGAGGCTGATACGAAGTGCAGTGTGGGCTTTGTAGTTGACTTTCCTCTTCTTGTTCTCCTTGAACTGATGTTTAAGGAGAGATTTGAAACCTAGGCTTGCCTTATATGGCACTTTGATAGCCTTGATGGGGTTCTTCCTCCCTTGGGAATGCTTGCCAAACCCTTTTCTAGATCGAACTTCATTCGGGCCATCATATTGAATTTGGGTGGAAGTGTGTCAGCCTCCTTTTCAACTCGACCACCTCTTGCTTAGTATGTTGATCTCAAATTGATATGAAGTGAATGTGTTCGGGGTTTACAGGTTCCGAACTCCCAGTATCTTCTAGCCTATCATAGTGATGACATCCGTATTCGCTAGCATTGTAATGACCTCGTCATTGATAATGAATTTGACTTTTTGATGCAAAGTAGATGTGACCATACCCGCTTGATGTATCCACGGTCTCCCCAACAACATTGTGAAGGAGGATGGTATGCTCAGTATCTAGAACTGAACTTAGAACATTCTCCCTTCTATCACTAGGGGAATGAACACTTCTCCTTGGCTATGACTTATTGAGTTGTCGAAGGCCCTGATGTCACATGGGTTGGGTTGCACATAGTTTGCCAGAACCCCTAGTGTGTCCAAAGTATCCTTGGTGCAGATATTCAAAGCTAACCCATTGTCTACCAGGATAAGTGGAATGCACATATCAGCATGATGTGTTGTAATGCAGATGACTTTATTGTGCATGGTGTCTCCCTCAGGGATTTCAGCCTCAGAAAATGTAATGACTCATGGCATTGATACTCTTGCCACCATACTCACTAGCATGTCTAGTGTGTTCAAGGCATCTACAAAAAACTTTTTGAATATATTCAAGAATCTCTCTCGGTGTTGCTTTGATGTAAGCAAGAGGCCCAAGATCGAGATCTATGTAGGTGTCTTGGATACTTGCTCGACCAAGAATAGGTGAGATTTTCGAATAGCTACTTCGAAAACCTCATTTTCTCTCTTTTTTTCTGTTTCTCTGGTTTGCCTTTATATCTCTGTCTCTGTCTCTTCTTCCTTCATCTTCTCTTTCCCCTTGCCCTCAGGGTGTAGATATGTGACTGGTTTGGAGACTCTGCCAGATCGGGTAATGAAAGCTGTGAGCTCTTTCAGTTCATCTTTTGAAAGTTCTAGGTCTACAACTTCTCCAACCAGATAGCCTAAAGGGACTCTATTCAACAAGTACTAGATTCTGGTAAGTGGAGGAATGTTGATGACTTGGCCAAGAGATGAAAGGTTGGTGAGTAGGGCATATGATGATGGTGGTGGGATGATATGGGGTGATGAGAAAGGGTCATAAGTTGTTGAACCTTCTCTGTATATGTTGATATCAGGGGAAAGAACTGTGATCAGGCTTTCTGGGGCCGTATCCCACATGTCAGTGAGTAAGTGCTCATATTTAGGAGGGGGAATAGGCTCAGGGACATATCCTCCTATGGTGGACACATGGTCAATATCGGGCAAAAAGATGACTTTTTTGGGCTCTAAGATTTTGGTAATGTAGCTGGCTGGATTGAATTAGATGCTAGTAGTACCTATCATATTGACCCCTTTTGGTGGCTTATGATCGGGGAGTGGATTTTGAATGATGTTCGTGTTTGATGGGGGATTAGTGGGTGTAGGAGAAAATGATGCCTTACCCTCCTCGATCAGGTCTTGGATAACATGTCTCAAGCGGAAGCACTTGTTGAGGGTATACCCCGGAGTCTAATGATACTCACAATGTTCTCCTTGATTATAGAAGTAGGGCAGAAGGTAAGGTGGAGGTTTAGGATCCAATGGCTGCAACAACTTTTTCTTGATGAGATACTTCATTATGTATTTGTAGGAGTATGACAAAGGGGTGAACTTTCTTCGTTTTTTCTCTTCTCCAGGTGCACCCGGATACCTAGGCTGGTGGAACTACTGTGTTTGAGGAGGGATGATATTCATGGCTGCAGGATAACTTTGAGTTGGCTGTGGTAGAGACAAAATATGACCATTATTCTAACTAGGCCGTGGGACCTTAGTAGCATACATATGATTAGCCTTTGGCTGTGTAACGGCTGCCTTCTTTGGCACAGTCTTAGAGGATCCGGCTGGGGCAAGTGATGCCTTGTGTACTAACCTTGCTTTGATTGCCAACTCCACCTTGCCGGCTTTGTCAACTTCGGCGAAGTTATTCTACAATGTGGTCAGGAGCAGCAACTGGTACGTAGGACCCAGAGTTCTCATGAAAGTAGATATCATATCCTCTTCAAACATGGGATGTTTGAGGTTAAAGGTTTTCAATCTCCATCTATATGTAAAGTCCCTAATACTCTCCCCTGAGGTTGGCATCATTCCTTCAACTTCTTCTTTGGTTAGTAGTAATTAGAGATTGAATCTGTAGTGGTTAATGAATGACTGCATTAGGGCCCTCCATGTACTAACATTATTCTTTTCTTCGCTTGCCAGCCATTTTCCCACATTCTTATCCAAACTCTGGCCGAACATTTGGACCAAGATCCGCTCATCATGTCCCCACTAGAACATAGCATTACAATACATACAGAGATGCATCCTAGGATAGGTAGTGCCATCGTACTTCTCAACATTGGGCATTTGGAAGTTTGGTGGTAGCACACCTCCAGGGTATATGCAGAGGTCTTTGAAATCCATAGAGATAGGGAATTGTCCCCCTTAATCAATTCTAGCTCAGCAGTGAGCTTTGCTATCTGTGTACTTATCTCATCTTTCTCTTTCCATTTTCTGCTTGCCATTGATGGCCCATACTACTCTTCGAGGTCAAAGATGGCTCTGTGCTCTGGCTGTAAGTGTGTAGTTGTAGGTTTGAGTGGGGCATTGACATAAGTAGGACCTTCTGTACAGGTCAGGTTGTGTGGTAGTATCTGCTTAGCAGTGTTGGGGGATGGTAGTTTGGATGTTGCACTTCTGCTCTGAGGTCCTCGCTACTTCATGAGATACTTGAACATTAGCCTCTCGAACTCAAAAAGGGGAGGGATATAAGGCTGCTCATTGGGGCTAGGTTAGCTAGAAGATGGTGAAGAAGATTGGGGTGTGGAAGAGGATTGACCAGATTTTGGGATGGATGTCCATCCATGCTGGATCATGAAATCTCCCATGAGTTCTTCTACCTCTGATTTAAATCCCTCTAGGAGGGTGCTTTCTAAAGTGGTCTTTACAGGAGGTGGATTTTCCACGGATGCCTCTAGTATGACAAAAGGTGTAGCGCTTGTTGTAGGAGGCGATGTTGACTTGTCAGCCATTGCTTTCTTCAGTTGTACTTTCTTCTATTTTTGCAATCGAGTCTCTGGGGAAGCAATTGTATCTTGTTTATCTTGAGTGAATAAGAAAAAAGTTGATTGTTATTATTTGCCAGGTTGTTTTTTCTTAATTATTTATAAGTTGATAGCCAAGTGCTTTACAAGTGCATATGTCATATAAGTGAATTCATGTCCTTTAATCTAAAACACAAGATTTTAGGAAACAAAAAGCTTTGTATATCATATATATATCGGAAAAGACTACAAAGGGAGAGGGTACTTGTCCCAATACATTAGAAAATAAGCAAAATTTAGAGATCAAGCATTGTTGGAGGTGATGGAGGTGACACTAGTTTGTAACCTAGGGAAGAGATCTGCTCCCTTAGCTCATAAACCCATGACTTCATCCATTGATCCTGCACAAAGGCCATGTCATTGCTGCGCCTCATCTAATATCCTAAATCTTTGTGGGAGGTCTTGCTGTCATTAAGCTCACTTTTTAAGGAGTGAATGAGCTCTACTTGTGTTTCATTCAAATGCTAGGTACACTCACATGAGACCTCGATCTTTGTGCATAAAAGTACTTCAGCTTCTAGGGTAGCTTTGGTTTGGGCATGTGACACCTATTCCTCGGCTAAATCTGATAATGCTTGCTTATATTAGGCTTGAGTATGAGAAAGTTTTGTATATGATGAAGATGTAGACTCTGTGCACCGTCTTTTGTTTAAGGAGGTAGATGCTGAAGGTGTAGCAGGTTGTACAGGAGGCCTATGTAAATGCCATTACTCATATGTTGGTGTCATAGCTTGTGTCTTTGCCGACACTAGTTGTGGATGTCCTGAGACTCTCGTGTATGAGTTGTCCCATGAAGCTGCTAAAGTTGATCACATATGATTGGATGTATGGTGGTCAAGCTTGCATATGTTTTCAAAAACTGTGGGGTAGCCAAACAGTTCTTGTTTGAGTGTCAACTGACGAAGGATACATATCGGTACATAGGGAGTGCTTTAGTGTACTCCTGTGATGACCATGTAAGTACGGTCTTTTACAATAAGGAGCAGGTAACGTGCTTTGTGCCACATGACTCGCCCGGTGATTTGCTCAATGAGTATAATAGCTAGCATGCTTCAGTAATCTATTGTAGTTGCTCTGTTTGGCAAGGGTCGACTTGTGCATGGACCTATGCTAGGGCTAGGTCACATGATACATAAGTTGGAAATGATGCATGGATGGGTAGATGTTCCAGTAACCAAGCTTGTAGGAAATTTAGGCAACCATATAATCGACCTTTCAGATGCTGGACATAGTATGAGAGACTAGAGATAGCTTTCGAAATAACCAATGGTGCAAGTGTTTTCTTCTGAAGATGCTAATATAAGACATTAAGCAGAACGCCATGGATGTGATGATGGCTATGAGATAGTAGGAGTTGTCCTAAAAAAACTAAAGTAAATGCCCTGAACTTAACTGGGTTGTTGAAGTCATTGGGTTTCTTCCAACCTTTTTCTAGCAAAAGATTGAAGGAACAGTGTAAATATTCTCCTATCGCTTCTTTGGGAAGTGATGCTTTGGAGATATCCAATGTATGGAAGTTCTTCTAGTAGCTAGGCTTGTGATCTGGAATTATGGCCTGGGTGCTGAGACAATGATTCCAACCTAAAAAGGATTTAAGCTCCTCAATAGTGGGTGTGAGCTCTTGTTCTCCAAAGCATAAATCCATACATGTTGGATGCCAGAAGGAAATGGCCGCTTCTATTAGTAGCCAATCTAAGTTGATTGTGCTAGGGTCAATGTTGCCCCTAATTGGAAGACAAAGATGGACTTACGAACCTTGTGATGGGTGTTCGAAACCTTCTACCTTGCCACGCAATGGAAAGGGAACACCTCATTTTTCCACGCAAGGGCCAAGGGTGGAAAGTGCTTGTAACACCACACCTATAAAAAAGAGAACCCAAAAGTTCAATGCCATGAAAAAATGAAAGAAAGCTAATAAAAACATAAATAGGAAAGAACAAAAGTAAAAGTAAACTATACCTCCCACACGAAATACAACCCCAAGAAAGAATGAGGGCCCTACCTAGCTGAGATCTCAGTTATATTGGATTACATCCACCCAATGGTGGACCTACCCCAACTATAAGTGCCGACTGTATCCAAATCCTCTAGGGTGGGCAATAGGTGAAAATAGATGTGGTCGCTCTTCCCATAGAACATGGAGCACGTCAGCATATAGATGAGGAGGACATGGGTAGAGTTGACAATGTCAACATATAGATGAGGAAGACACGGGTAGAGTAGTTGTTGGTGGCCCACACGTAGTTCTTCTCGAACCACGATGTAAGGATACCCCTGGTGCCCTTATAATAAACCACGGGCTACGTCCCCAAGCATTATATCCCCAACTCTACATTGGCCTCATCGGTAGAAGGTGGGGGTGTGCCATCCATCGAAAGGTTGGTCATCATGAAGAAGTCGATAAGAGGCATGTCGATCTCTCCCATGGGAAGGTAGAAAATCTAAGTAATCGGCAACCACCTCTCGGTGAGTGCTATCATCAAAGCTTTGTCCGTTTTCCACACGGGCAAACTCAGAAAGTGCTCGAAGCCCATCAGAAAGGGTCCAAAGCCCAGGTCCCCCACTTTATCTTGGACATTAGAGCACATATGCTCCCACAATGCCTTGACCCTGGACCATGAGCCATGCCACTTTACCCTCCCTCTAATCTGTAAAAGAAATTCATAAAAAATATGTTAAACAATGTCCAAGAACAAAGAGAAGTCTAAAAGAAACCAAAAGAAACACAAAAGTTCAAAAAATGCAATTCTAGGTCTTAGGCCTAACACCTGAGTTTTTGGCTTAATGCCTGATTTTTGCCTAGTGCCTGAAATTTAGGCCAACACTTGATTTTTAAAAGGCTGAAAATTCATGCGTTACACTTGTAATTTAAGGCTACTACTTTCAAGCATTGGAAAATTTGAAAATTGGCAAAACCACTATAAAAACTCCTTAAAATTATTTTGAAATCAAAATTAAAGGAAACTAATTTCTTTAAAATCATTTTAACATAAAAAAATTAAAGAAAATCTTACAAGTGTGCAAAAATAAAAAACAATACATGAAATCTCAAACAAAGTTTTCAAAGAACTTGAAAAACTCATAAGAAAATGGAAAATAATCAAGCAATCAACAAACAAACTTACCTTGTCTGATATCGGGTGTTTCCATAATGCTGTCTCTTGTGTGGAAAGGAGTGGAAAATGCCGGCTTGATCCTCCTTGACTCATGATTGAGAGAATGTGATGTTTTTTTGGAAAATTAAAAAAGAAAATAAGGAAGAAGACATCTCAAACTCTCTCCCTCAGTCTGTAATTGAAAATGGAAAGCAACAATACAAAAAGACGAAGGCATGTTTGCGGGTCATTTAAAAAGTTATAATTACTCTCAACACCTAATCGTGTCCTCAATGCCTGAATTTAATTTAATTAAATTTAGGCGTTGACACAAAATTTTGGAGTTAAGCACTTTTATCTATAACTGTTCCAATGCCTGATTGTGCTTTCAACGCCTGAATTTTAATCGAATAAAAATAAGGCGTTGGAGCACAATTCAGGCGTTAAGCTTAATTTCTGCAAAATATTACTTTCAACTATAAAATGACATTTTTAACCTTTTGCTCATACTTATGCTCACAAACATGGATTACAAATCTATGCGCTTGGATTCATACTCCACCACCTCCACAAATTTTGTAAATGCTTTAATTGCCCTTACTCCTGAAGAATGGGAAGTTTAAAAAAATCAAAGCCAGTTCAGAGAAACACTGACATTAGCACAAATCAACTTGGATTGGCCACTATTAAAGGCAACCACTTCATTTTGGGAGCCATCATCCATGGTTTTCCATTTCAAGGAATAAGAACTCACACCCACTATTGAGGAGCTTGAATCTTTCTTAGATTAGGAACATTATCTCAGTATCAGTGTCATAATCCTAACCCACAAACCTAGCTATCTCCAAGGCTTCCATGTATTGGACAACTCCAAAGCCTCGCTGCCTATGGAAGCTATAGGAGAATATGTACGCTGCCCTTTCGACCTATTATTGGAAAGAAGTTGGAAGAAAATTGGTGATTTCATAGACCCAATCAAATTTAGAGAATTCACTTTGGTTGCCCTAGGACAACTTTTGCTATCACATAGCCTTCATCATATCAACGGCATCCTACTCGATATCTTGGGAAAACATTTGCAGAAGAAAACCATTGTACCCATGATTATATCTGAGACTATTTCTAGTCTCTCACATTGTGCTCAACATTGTTGAGGTTAGTTATATGGTTGCCTAGACTTCTTACAAGCTTGGCTATGGGAACATGTGACTATTCTCTCATCTTTTCTGACTTATGTGTCTCGTGACTTGACTCCAGTGTAGATACATGTCAACAATCGACCCTTGCTGGTCAAAGCCACGCCATCTGATTATCAGGATTTTCTATCTACTGTGTTTCCTAAACATATCACTTGGAGAGTCAAGTGGCATAAGGCACGATACCCACTTCTAGCAACTAAGTACCGCACATACATGGTTATTACAGGGGTTTTTCAAAGCACTCCTTATGTACCCATATGTGTCCTTCGATAATTTTCCCTCAGACAAGATCTCTTTGATTTCCCTACAACTTTCGAAGACATCTTCAAGCTTGACCATCGTACATCTACTCACACACGGTCTATACTTACCATCTTATTGGACAACTTACATACCAGTTGCTTAGCATTCATAGCTTGTATCTTCATAAACCTTTTATACAATCTGACACCCTCGATGCACCCATTTCATAGAACAAGAGGCCATGTAATGAATCATCATCTTCATCACATACAAAGCTTTCTCATACTCAGGCAAAGTATGAGTAAGCATTGTTAGAGTTGGCCGAAGAGCGGGCATTACATGCCTAAACTAAGGCTACCTTAGAAGCTGAGACACATTTGCTAATAGAGGTCAAGGTCTCGCGTGATTGTACTCAACATTGGAATGAGACCCAGTCTGAGCTCATTCACTTCTTAAAAACTAAGCTCAATGATAGTCGAACCTCCCATGAAGATTTAGGAATCGAGATGAGGTGTAGCAATAGCATGGCCTTCATCCAAGATTAGTGGATGCAGTCATGGGTTCACACATTGAGAAAATAGATCTTCTCCTTATGCTATAAACTGGTACCACCTCCACCACCACCTCTAGTGGTGCCTGATCTTTAGATTACTTATTATGTTTTCATTTTCGATGTATTGGGGCAAGTACCCCTCCTTTTATAGTCACTTCTGATATATCTATATATATGTAGAAATTTTTTATTTCCAAAAATCTCATTGTTAATTAAATGACATGAATTCACCTGTATGACGTATGCACTTATTAAAATATCTAGTTACCAAATATAATGAATGTAAAGAATGAACCCTACAAAATAATAACAATGAATCATTTTCTTTCAAAGCACAGTTAAATGAGTCATAATAGCTCCCCCAAAAACTCAATTGCAGAAGAAGAATGCACGACTTAGCGAAGCCATGGCCGATAAGTCAACACCTCTACCTATAGCAAGCACCACACCTCTTACCCTTCTAGAGGTATCTTCAGGAAACCCACCTCCCACTAGGACAGGTCCTAAAGACATCCTCTTGGATAGGTACAAATCCAAGGTGGAGCGATTAATGGGGGACTTCATGTCCCAGCATGGTTGGACAGCCACCCCTAAGCATGGTCATTCCTCTTCACTACCCCAAGCTTCTTTACCACCCCACAGACAACCCAATACCAATGAGCAGCCTCGAATCCCTACACTCACCGAATTTGAGAAACTGATGTTTGAGTATCTGCTAAAGCAAAGTGGACCTCATAGCCAAGGTACAATTTCCAAGCCACCATCTTCCAATACTATCGAGTAGACTCCACCTTTCAGCCAGTCTTACACATAAGGCCCCAACTATGTCACTACCCCGCTTCAGAATACCACACACATGAAACCGGAACACTACTCCCTCATTGACTTGGAAGAATAGTATGGGTCATCGGCATATGGCAGGAGGGGAAAGAGGTTGTTACCCCTCCTAAGGATGATAAGACCAGTGCAAAGCTAGCTAAGCTCATGGTAGAAGTTGAGTTGATGAAAGGGGGTAGTTCCCCATCTCTATGGACTTTGAGGACCTCTATACTAACTGTGGGGATGTATTACCACCAAACTTTCAAATGGCAAATGTGGAGAAGTATGATGGTACCACCTGCCCCAGGATGCACCTACGCATGTATTGCAACGCTATGTTCTAGTGGGGACATGATGAGTGTATCTTAGTGTAAATATTTGGGCAGAGTCTAGAGAAGAATGCAAGGAAATGGCTTGCAAGCCAGGAAAAGATCAAAATCAGCACATGGAGGGCCCTGACATGGTCATTCCTCAACCACTATAGATTCAACATTGAGATACTGCTAACTAGGGAGGAGGTAGAAGGAATGAGACCCATCACAGGGGAGGATATCAGGGATTTTTCTTATAGGTGGAGATTAAGAACCTCCAACTTGAAACACTTGATGTTCGAGGAGGACATAATATCCACTTTTCTGAGAACGTTGGGCCCACCAATTAGCTGATGCTTTGACCACCTCATAGAGCAACTTCACCAAAGTCATCGACAAAGCTGCAAAGGTAGAGTTGGCCATCAAAGCAAGGCTTGTACAGGATGTACTTCCTACCCCCATCAGTTCCACCAAAGTCATGCTGAAGAAGGTAGCCATCACTTGACAAGAAGTTAATTTGGTTCAAGCTATTGAGGTCCCTCGGCCTAGTTAGAACAACGGTCATATTCTGCCTCAATCGCTGCAGACTCAAAGTTACCTTACAACCATGAATATCATTCCTCACCAAACATAATAGTTATACCAGCCTAGATTCCTGAGTGCGTCCAGAGAAGAGAAGAAAAAGAGAAAGTTCACCCTGTTGCCATACTACTATAAGTACATAATGAAGTACCTCATCAAAAAGAGGTTGTTATAGTTGATTGATCTAAGACGTCCACCTTACCCTTTGCCCTACCGTTACAATCTAACAGAACATTATTTATACCACCAGACACTAGGGCACACCTTTGACAGGTGCTTCCATCTAAAACACGATATACAAGACCTGATTAAGGAAGGAAAGGTGTCATTTGACCCCACACCCATAATCCTCCATAAAATTTGAACATCATCCATAACCCACTCCCCAACCATCAGCCACCTAAAGGGGTCAAATGATCAGTCTCCCCAACATTGAGTTCAACCCCTCAAGTTTCATCACCAAGATTTTATAACCCAAAAATATCATTTTCTTACCTGACACTAACCAAGTGTCTACCTCGAATGACTCCCCCGCACCTATTCCCCCTCCTGAGTATAAGCATCTGCTTGCACAGATGTGGGATATGGCCATAAAGAGCCTAGTAATAGTTCTTCCTCTTGACACAAACATATATGAGGAAGGTTCAGTAACCTACGACCCATTTTCATTCCCTCATATCATCACACCACCATCACTATATTCACAAATCACTAGCCTTTCATCCCCTTACCAAGTCATTAACATTCCCCCACCCACTAGAATATAGTATTTGCTGAACAGAGTCCCTTTAGACTATCTAGTCGGGGAAGTGGCAGATCCTAACTTAACAAAAGGATGAGTTGAAGGAGCTCATGGCCTTCATCACCAGGTTAGGCAGTTTCCAAACTTGTCATATATTTGCATCCAGAAGAGAAAGGGAAATAAAATATGATAGAAGAAGAAGTTGAGACAAAGGTACAAAAAAGGACCAGAGAGGAAGAGGAAAAAGAGAATGAGATTTTCAAAATAGCTAGTCAAAAGTCTCACCTGTTCTTGATCGAGCAATTGTCCAAGACGTTAGAACAGGTTTCAATTTTGGGTCTTTTGTTGACATTCGAGCAAGACAGAGAGATTTTTTAGTATATTTAGAAAGTCCTTTGTGGATGCCTTGATCACACTTGATAGGTTGGAAAATATGGTGGCCAAAGTATCAACGCCACAAGTCATAACATTTTTAGAGGATGAGATTCTTGAGAGTGATACCGTACACAACTGAACCATTTACATCACGGCCCACCATTCTAACATGTGTAGCCATTTAATTTTAGTGGATAATGGGTTTACCCTAAATATCTATACAAAGGATACCTTGGACACATTGGGAGTCCCCTCAGATTATGTGAAACCTAACCCATGTGACATAAGAGCCTTTGACAACACAATCAGTTGTAGCCAAGGAGAACTATACATTCCCCTAATGATAGAAGGGAGAATGTTCCAAGTTCAGTTCCAAGTGCTGAGCATACCATCCTCCTTCACAATGTTGTTGGGAAGACCATGGATACACCAAGCAAGCACGGGACATCCACTCTCCACTAGAAACTAAAGTTCATTATTAGTAGCGAAGTCATCATGTTACCGGCTGACACAAATGTGATTACAATGATAGGGTAAAAGATATTGGGAGTTTGAAACCTGCAAGCTCCAAATACTTTCACCTCATATCAATTTGAGTTGTTACATACAGAGAGAGAGGAAACAGATCTGAAGAGGAAGGCAGAAATACTTTCGTTGAAGTTTTGCATGATGGCAAAGATGAAGTTCAACCCAGACAAGGGCTTAAGAAAATTTTCTCAGGGTAGGAAGAACCCCATCAAAGCCATCAGAGTGCCACACAAAGTGGGCCTAAGGTTCAAACCTTTGATCAAGCATCAGTTCAAGAATAACAAGAAGAATAAAGTCAACAACAAGATCCC